>CAKNXH010055050.1:0-10436 GCA_932178445.1 Andricus quercusramuli | reverse complement strand
TATTTACAATAAAAAATCAGTATATTGAACAGAATCAATCAAATCAACAAACTCAATAGAATCAATAAAATGAAATAAATCAATCATACCTCACATACAGGACATCTCAATTTTG
Source organism: Andricus quercusramuli (assembly GCA_932178445.1). Lineage (NCBI taxonomy): Eukaryota > Metazoa > Arthropoda > Insecta > Hymenoptera > Cynipidae > Andricus > Andricus quercusramuli. Next base: position 10,321 of record CAKNXH010055050.1, on the reverse strand, counting down.
TTCTACATTTTTCTCCATTTCGCGACGTATTTCGCGAAATTTAGGTTCGCCATCATCAACATTTGGGTCTTCGAATATCAGTTAGCCTCTGAAAATACTTCTGTGATGTCAGAATTGTGAGTAAAAAAATAAATTCGCGAACGGTTCTCGCCGTTCAAATGCTGTCTTCTGCTATCCGCAGATTTCTCCCTTTCGAAAAATTAATAATTTCCGCGAAAATAGTTATTCCCTCAGCAAAAGGCTTCATTCCTATAAATTTCGTTGATCCGAGGATCTCGCAAAACCCCGGATATTTGACAAGTTTTCTTTCTTTCGCTCTCAAATACTTGGGAAAAATTATATATGGAGTCAGTGCCGTGCCTATAAATAAAAAAAATCCAAGTCGGAGTTAACCAACACCCTTAACGATTGGAAAATATCTGAAAATAAGTTAATGTCACTTAACGATAATACAGGAATATTTTTCATTAAAAAAACAAATTATTGAGAAAAAAAATTATTTAAGCAAATGGAATGTGTTTAAACAATAAAAATTTAAGTGACCAGTGTTGATCAATAATCCGCTAAAGAAGTTGTCATAATTATTATTTTAAAAAATAAATAAAAAATTATTTAAACAAATTCCATTTGTTCAAATAATTGAAAATTACTAAACCAATTTTAATAAACATTCAACTAGACCAGCTGTAATAATTTTTAGAAAAAAAGCGAAATGTCGAAAAAAATGATATAAAACAAAATAAATTTGTTCAAATAATCGAAAATTTATTAACCAATGTTGATAAGTATTCCATTAGACATTTTTGGTTTCAAGATTAGATTCGTTTTCAGGCTCCCATGAATAATTTTCAACAAGCCCCTATACTTTCCCGTAACATTGTCCCAAATCCTAAAAATTATTCCAAAAACACAAAAAAGTGATTTTTTCACATTCGTTTTACGTGGGAAACTTCAAAAGTCAAAATCGACACCTATTGAAATGAAAATTAAAAAAAAAATAGGGAGTTTCTTTTTTCGGATTTTGAACCAAGTGGGGGGGGGGGTATCGTTGCCCTCTAAAAATAAAGTGTTTTTGGACCACACTTATGTACACACTAGACTATTATGTGCGCGCGCAAGCGCGCGCCAACTTTTGGGTTCATGTTTCTCCTTTACTCAATTTTCGAATCACAATTTATTCCTTCAAATTCCATGACCAATCAAATTCTTGATTTTATTACACAAAAAGTTGTGAAGAATTATTTTCATTGAATCATTGAAATAATTTTTACGTCATATTTTTCTGAAAATTTGAATTATTAATAGCCCTTCAAACTATTCTAGAGAGAATTAAAATATATGTGCACATAATTTCGAAATGAAAATTCAGATACTCATTTCGCAAAATCCAAAAATTTTAAAAAATATATAATTTGAATAGAGGTATTTTAAACATTAACAAACTCTTATTATACAGTGTATAGTCAATAGTCAATTATATAACCTTGAAGTAAATAATCAGTTTATGTTACCTAATCAAAAGAAATTGAAATTCAATCATTATGTAATTTAAAATTGTTGAAAAAAAGAATCAGCTAATGATTAATTAATCTGTTCATAACATGACAAACATTCAACTATAATTTTCATTCAAACATTGTAATAATTTGTATACTACATTGAGAAAAAAATTCACTATCATTTCTGAAAATTTAATATATCAGTAACCTCCCATACTAATTTCAGAGAAAATAAAATCATATTCACATATAATTTTAAAAATTGAATGCAGACACTCGTTTCACAACATCAGCATCATTTAAAAAATAATGTAATTAGTGGTATTTCAATTTTAAATAAACTTTTATTATGCAAATTATATCCAGTATTCAATTACTAAACCTGGAAGTAAATGATCAATTTATGATTCTGAATTTAAAACAATTTAAATTATATCTTTATGTAATTCAATTTTGTGGGTAAAATTATCAGCTAATAATTAATTAAGCAGTTCGCAACATAGAAACCCTCAAGCCATTATTTTCATCGAAACAATCAAATTATTTCTACTCCATATTTTTTTTCTTCAATTTTGAACTTCATTTCTGAATATTTTGATTTATTGATAAGCTTTCTAAAAAATTCCAGAAAATTCAAGTTGTAGTAGAATCAATAATTAATCACTCATTCAAAAACACAAAAAGCATCACAGAATTATTTTCATTTAAATATTCAATCAATTTTGAATTAAAATTTTCAAAATGTTCAATTGCATTACTTAAATTTAAATTACTAATAATATTTTATACAAATTTCATAAAAAATCAAAACATATGTACATATAATTTTGGAAATTGAATTCAGATAAACATTTCAGATCATCGCAAAGTCAATAATCAATTTATGTTATCAATTTAAATTATTAATAACCTTCCAAAGTAATACCAGGAGAAATTGAAATATATGCACATATAATTTTGAAAATTGAATTCGGATACTCACTTCACAACATCACAAACATTTTGAAAAAATTATATCATTGTAATGGAGATATTTTAAAGAAATGATACGTTTTTAGCATAAAAATAGAAGCCAATATTAAATCACATAACCTTAATGTAAATAATCAATTTATGTGACTTAATTGAAAACAATTCAAAGTAAATCTTTATGTAATTCACTTTTTTGAAAATTATTATTTTCAAAAAAGTAAAATTCAAAGTAAATCTTTATGTAATTCACTTTTTTGAAAATTATTATTTTCAAAAAAGTGAATTACATAAAGATTTACTTTGAATTGTTTTCAATTAAGTCACATAAATTGATTATTTACATTAAGGTTATGTGATTTAATATTGGCTTCTATTTTTATGCTAAAAACGTATAATTTCTTTAAAATATCTCCATTACAATGATATAATTTTTTCAAAATGTTTGTGATGTTGTGAAGTGAGTATCCGAATTCAATTTTCATTGATTGATTTCATGATTTATTAATCATTCAATAGTTAATAATAGTTGATTCATCTGTTCAGAACATAAAAATCAATCAACAATATTATTTGCATTGAAACATCAAAATAACTTCTATCTTATATTTTTCTGAAAATTTCGATTATTCATAATATTTTTAACTAATTCCATAAAAACTTAGAACACATTTACATATAATTTTGGAGATTATTCAGATAATTATCTCACAACATCGCAATCATTTCGAAAATTATAAAATTGGAATAGAAGTATTTTAAATACAAATAAACTTTTATTATACAAATCATATCCAATATTTGATTAAATAACGATTCCTTCTATACTACAATCTTACACGGAGAAAATTTGTTCATTAGAATTTACCCAATTAGTTAGGTAAATGGAGGACATTACTGCATTTGGATAAAGTTTACAATTATTTTAGGATTTAATACAAAACAGAACTATAAATAATACAAAAGAGTTATGTAAAATCTCAAGTCCGAAAGTGAAAATTCTGATATGTAATAATTAATATAAGGGTTGTATTAATTTAATACCAGTATATTATAAAATAACGCGAAGTATTGTAAATTTTCATCAAATGAGTGATATAAAGTTTACTTTTGTGTGATATTAACGATTCACTTAAAAGAAAGTATAGATTGCAGAATTTTTAAAGAGATTTTCACTTCCATTAGGAGAGGAATTACACAACAGTATGGTCAAATGAGACTCGCTAGGGACGTCAACTTTCTCAGGGCTGAAGTTTAAAGCCAAGTCTCCCGTAGACACTTTAACATTTTTAAGTTTCGGTTTATACTGTAGAATTTGAGAAAATATTCAAATATATATACTATCCTTTTATCTCAGTAGATAATACTCATTAAGTCACTTAATCAAAGTAGAATGTATTTAAAAATTGACGTATAAGGATGCGGGTAATAAACAAACATCGGACGGCACTGGACAACTGACTTCGAACTTCGAGGCGGGAGATCCCCGAAGACTAATGTTTAAAAACAAGGTTGAATTTCTAACGAAAAAATATGAATTTGCTACCTAAATAATTGAATTTCTCATAAAAAAGAAATTGTTTCTAACAAAATAAGTGTATTTTCAACATGAAAAGATCAATTTTCTAGCAAAAAAGAAGTAGCTACCTTTTTCGCTGTAAAAATTATTTTTTACCACAACAAAAAAAAACATATTTTCAATAAAATCTGTTCAATTTTCAACAAAAGAAATGAACTTTCAACTAAAATAATGCATCTTCAAACAAAAACAATAAAAAAACAACATTTCACCAATTAGGTAAATTTCCAACCAAAAAGATGAATCTTCGATGAAAAAAAGACAAATTTCCAACTAAAAAATAAATTTTAAACAAAGAATAGAATAGTTTAATTTTCAGAGAAAGAAATAAGTTTGTGAACAAATAAAATTAATTTTCGACAGAATAGTTAAATTTTTAACCAAAAAGATGTAATGGCTATAAAAAAATCGAAAAATGGAGTATACTTGAATTTTTAGTTGGAAAAATGAATTTTTATCTAAAAAAGTTAATTTTCAATATAAAAAATAATTTTCAACTGTAGAAATGAAAATTTCAACCAAGAAGATTAATTTTATACCAAAAAAGAATAATTTTTAAGAAAATACAGGAATTTTCCATTAACATTTTTCATTTTTAATGGAATTTTAAATCCAATAGTTGCCTCTTCAACCAACAAGGTTGAAAATTTCCAGAAAAAAAAATTTCAACTAAAAAACATAAATTTTAAACAAAGTATATAATAATTTAATTTTTAGTTAGAGAAATAAGTTTTTAAGCAAATAAAATGAATTTTCAACTGAACAACTGAATTTTTTACCTAAAAGATTAAATTTGAATGCAAAAGAATCTCGATAAGAAATTGAATTAAATTTTTAGTTAAAAAAATTAATTTTCAATAAGAAAAACTATTTTTTAACCAAAGAAATTGAATAAAATACATGTATTTTAACTAAAAAGGTTATTCTATGCAAAAAAAGACAAACTTTCAACAAAATAGATAAATCTTTAAGTGAAAAAGCTAAATTTTCAACAAAAAATATATTAGTTAAGTTTTCAGAGAGAGAAATAAGTTTTTGAGCAAATAACTTCAATTTCCGTAGAAGTATTTAAATTTTCAAGAAAACAAATAAATTCTCTTCAAAAAGATCAAATGTCTATAGAAAAATTTTAAAACAAAATCGAGTTGACTTTTTATTTGAAAAAAAATTTTTATCAATAAAAAAAACTAATTTTCTACCAAAAGAAAGAATTGTGAGTAAGTGGAAAAAGTTGGAATTCATATTAAATTCACTGGAGGAATTTCCTCGCCATTATACGGAAAGTTCTGTAAATCATGTACAACGTTCTCAAATAATATAAGATTTTCTGTAAAATCTATGAAAAAATGTTGATGATTATTTTTAAAACGCAGACCATGCAAAAGTTTGAAGTATTGAAAATCAAATAATTTAAAGTTTCAAGGTTAGAAAATTTAAAATAAAAAATTATTTAATATTTTTATTCACTTCCGATTAATTGATAGAATGTTACAATAACAAATTTCTATGAAACAGGGATCAGATATTTTTTTGTACGGCCCTGACGTACTTGTACTTCAACTTTATAGCCGAGATTTTTTTCCCTATATTCTAACTGTTAGGTTAGCCGTGAGGTTTAGTTGTTAGGGATACAATGCGTTAAACGTAGCTTAGGTGGTTCGAAACCCGTCACAGCGTTTTCGATTTTTAATAGCGTAAATATCGTTAAAAGCGTGCGACTATATCGTATGTAATGTATCGTAATTTAATGTAATTGTTTAAGTTAAATTGTGTATATGTACCAACAATATACTTATGAATTGTACGATATGTGTAAGCATGTGTTTGTTAGTAGTGGATGACCTTCCACAGAATCAGTTCGTAGCAAGAATGTTTTTTTTTGCTGGCGCACGAAATTTTACATGACTGGGATGTAGAATTCACATATTTAGAGAGGTAGACTTTTTTTTCTAGGATTGAAACTGTACCTAACAGTTCGACTCATTTTACCTAACTGGTAGGTAATCGACATCTCATTTTACCCAACTGTCAGGTAATCTTTGATATCTTGTTGTATTATTTCTTACTGAATCGCGATTTAAATTTTAATGAATTTATAATAATAATTCATATTTTCACATCAAATATTACCCTATTTCATTTTACATGACTGAAAGTGAAATTTTAATATAATGCCGTAATGTCCTCCGTTTACCGAACTAAGTTATGCAAAATTTAACACACAAATTTTCTCCGTGTACATAAGATGGAGGTTACCTTTTCCATATGAAGGATTTGAACTTTTATTTCTGAAGATTTAATTTATTCATAGAATAGAATCAGTTAATATATAATTTATAAGTTCACAACAAAAAAGGCATTAAGCAATTGTTCTCCTTGAAACATTCAAAATATATTTTTTCATTTGAAATTGCATTTCTATACATTGAATTCATTAATGACTTTTAAAACTAATTCCAGGAAAATTTTAAATATATGTATATAATAACTAATCGTTTCACAACATAAGAAGCAATAAACAGTTATTTTAATCAAAACATACGAATGATTTTTACTTTATATTTTTCTGAAATTTTGAATTAATAATAACCTTTTAAACTATTTCCACAGAAAAGTAAAAAATATGTACATATAATATTGAAAGCAGAATTCAGGTTCTTATTTCACAACATTGAAAAATTTACCAAAATTATACAATTGGAATATAATTGGAATATAATTGTCAATATTCAATTTCATGGCCTTCAATCAAATAATCAATTTATGTACTTAATTTAAACAAATAAAAATATAATCTTTATTTAATTTAATATTAAAAAAATTGATCAGCTAATGATTCATTCATCTGTTGACAACATAAAAAGCACTCAACTATAATTTTCATTCAGGCATTCAAACAATTTTTACTTTACATTTTTTTTAAATTTACACTTTCATTTCTGAAAATTCGATTTATAAGTAACCTTTTATAGTAATTTCAGAAAAAATTAAAACATATTCACATATAATTCTGAAAATTAAATTCAAATAATTATTTCGCAACATCACAAACACTGGCGGACAATACGTACTTTTTCTTTATTCATAATGTTTCCCCTAAGCGACTTCATTCTTTCTCATTTGCTCCCCTAGCATCCTCCAACTCCTTCATCGACTCTTCCCCCAAATCATCCTCCCCTAGAATCATTACCACATTCTCTTGCCAGCTTCCTTTATCTTCCATTCCTCTCCTACATCCTTCCCATACATGCTCCCATGTTTCCTCTTCCTATTCGCAAATTCTGCACTTCCTGTTATGTTTCTTTTCCCCATACATACTTGCCCTTACCTCGTTTCACAATCTAAATCTTGCTATTCTGGTCCATCTTTTCTCTCCCCATTCCTCTTCTAAATACTTTTGTACTTCTTCCTTTTTTATCATCTTATACCATATATTATATTTTGATTCCTCAAATCATCTCCCATCTCTCTATTGATTGTCTTTCTCTCTCCCTATTTTCCACTTCTTCATAGTTTACTCCAGTCACGTAATCTATCTCTCTAGCCTTAAAGAACTCCCTGCTTTCTTCTTCCAATCTCGTTCATTCCATCGCCCTCCCTCTCCTCTCTTCTACCACCATCAAACACTTTCTCGCTAATTCCCCTCCCTTTCCCTCCCACAGCTTAGTCTCAAAGTTCCATGCACTCTTTCCTGCCCTAGTGCTTAATTTATCCGTTTGCGTTTCTTCTCTCACCATATATCCCAGCGCCCTCCCGTCTAACCCTAGCGTCCACCTTACATACCTTTCTTGTCAACTCTCAATCTCTTTCCTTTCTTCCCATCCCCATATCTCTGCTCCATCACCTAATACCGGCCATACCAGCGTATCAAATAACCACATTCTCCTTCTCCAATTTTTTTTTAAACCTTCTTTTTCCTATTCCCCATATCTGTTTCATTACCCTGCTGCTTTTTTTATCCTTTCTTATATATGAGCTCTATGGTCTCCACTTGCTTGCAAGGTATGTCCCAAATACTTAAACACTTCTACTTCATCTAATTTTATTCCCTTCCATCTCCCCGTCCATTCTCCCTTTCTTCCTCCACCTTTTCTAAATCTCATTAGCTTTGTCTTTTCTACATTTAAATTCAACTTTTTTCCATCTAAGTATCTAAGACATCCTTGCCTTACTCCTCTCACCAACCAGGAACTATCTCCCACTTGCTCTCCTACTTTTACCTTGCATTTTGTCTCTCTGAAAATTCCCGATACTCTCTTTGTTAATCCCTCTCGTACCCCCTTTTTCACCATAACTTTTTCTATCTCACCACGGTCTAATGAGTCAAGCGCCGCCGTTAGGTCCACAAACATTGCTATCATTTCCTCTTTCTCCCTTTTAATTCTCCTATTTACTAAATAGTTCAGAACATATATATCGTCGATCACTCCCATCCCTTTTCAAATTCCTGTCTGATTGGGTGGCTCTATCTTTTTCTCCACAACTTCTTTTTTTAACCTCTCCGGTAAAACAGTCACATATACCTTATATAGTGTTGGCATTGATGTCACTCCTCTATAATCATTAACCTCCTCCCATTTGTCTTTCTTCACTATTGGTATCACTACTTCTTCTTCCCATAACTCTGGCCACCCCTCTCCTCTCCATACTCTATCCCACATTATCCATGCCCATTCCTTTAATTCTGTCTCCCCATATTTCCGTACTTCACTTGCAATATCATCTATACCAGGTGCTTTTCCATCTTTCATCATCCCTAATACCGTGACTATTTCCTCCCTTGTAATGTCCTCCTCATCTGTTTCCCTACCATATTTCTCTCCTTTCCTAACTTTCCTCTCTACCCCTCCTAGTAATTCCATTAAATATTTCTTCCATTCTACCATCTTTATATCCTGGTTTACTCTTTTCCTTCTTCTTCTCTCTTTATTTACCACCTTCCAAACCTCTTCATCCGTCCTAGCCGTCTCCGCTTCTTCTTCAAACCTTTTATTTTCCTCCTCTTTTTTTTGATCACACAACTCATCAGTTCAAAAAAGAAGAATCATTAAACTATAACTTTCATTAAAACATTCACATAATTTTTACTTTATATATTTCCTTTAGTTTGAACTTTAATTTCTGAATATTTGACTTATTAATAATCTTTTAAACCAATTACAGAAAATATAAGTTTCAATGGATCAGTTAATAATTAATTAACCAGTTCATAACATGAAAAGCATTACACAATTATTTCCATTGAAACATTTAAATTATTTCTAGATTATCTTCTCCTTTAAATTTGAAATCTCATTTCTGTACATTTAATGTATTACTAACCTTTTAAACTAATAAAAAAGAACTAAAATATATGTACATATCATCTTGAAAAATGAATTCAAATAGAGTCATTTCACAACGTCACAAGCATTTGAAAAGATTATATAATTGCAATACAGGTATTTTACTGAAAACAAATTTTAAATCAATCTTTATTTAATTCAAAGTTTCTAACAAAATTGATCGACCAATAATTAATTAAACTGTTCACAACATACAAGGCATGAAACTATTATTTTCATTGGAACATTCAAATAATTTTTACTTAATATTTTTTAAACATCCTGAAAATTGGAATTATTAATAACTTTTTATAATATTTTCAGACAAATTTGAACATAGTATTCAGATGTAATTTTGAAAATTAAATTCAGATACTCATTTAAGCATTAATCTATAACTTTCATCGAAACATTCAAATAATTTTTACTTTATATATTTTTTTCTTTTTCAAATTCGAACTCCCATTTCTGACAATTTGAATTATCAACAACCTTTCAAACTAATTCCAAAAAATTTAATTTATAATAGAATCAGTTAATAATTAATTAATCAGTTCATTACATAAAAAGCATTACACAATTATTTACATTAACACATTGAAATAATTTTTACGTTATATTCCCCTTTGAATTTGAAATTTCATTTCTATACATTCAATTCATTACTAACCTTTTAAACTAATTGAAAAAAAATATATGTACATATAATCTTGAAAATTAAATTCAGATAGAGTTATTTCACAACGTCACAAGTATTTGAAAAGATTATATAATTGCAATAAAGGTATTTTAAAGAAAAAGTAAACTTTCATTATAAAAGTAATAATCAATATTCAATTACATAACCTTCGTATAAATAATCCATTTATGTTACTAAGATGAAAAAAAATTTTTATTCAATTCCTTTGCAATTTGAAGTTTCTGACAAAATTAATCGACCAACAATTAAT
>CAKNXH010055048.1:6056-27164 GCA_932178445.1 Andricus quercusramuli | reverse complement strand
CTCTCAGGCAGGACAAGCGTACTTACTGACTATGTGATTGTTCTCAACATTGCAAACGTCTCGTGACAGGCCCTCAGGCATGACAACTCCAATGCTGATAGATTTTTTTCAGCATTGCGAACGCCTCGAGACAGGCTCTCAGGCAGGACAAGCGTACTTACTGACTATGTGATTGTTCTCAACATTGCAAGCGTCTCGTGACAGGCTCTCAGGCATGACAACTCCAATGCTGAAAGATTGTTTCCAACATTGCGAACGCCTCGAGACAGGCGCTCAGGCAGGACAAGCGCACTTACTGACTATGAGATTGTTTTCAACATTGCAAGCTTTTCGAGACAGACTCTCAGGCATGACAACCACAATGCAGATGGATTGTTTGCAACATTGCAAACGCCTTGAGACAGGCTCTCAGGCAGCACAAGCGTACTTACTGACTATGTGATTGTTCTCAGCATTGCAAACGTCTCGAGACAGGCCCTGAAGCATGACAACTGCAATGCTGATAGATTGTTTTCAACATTGCGAGCGCCTCGAGACAGGCTCTCAGGCAGGACAAGCGTACTTACTGACTATGTGATTGTTCTCAACATTGCAAGCGTCTCGAGACAGCTCTCAGGCATGACAACTTCGATTCTGATGGATTGTTTTCAATATTGCAAACGCCTCGAGACAGGCGCTCAGGCAGGACAATCGCACTTACTGACTATGAGATTGTTTTCAACATTGCAAGCTTTTCGAGGACAGGCTCTCAGGCATGACAACCACAATGCAGATGGATTGTTTGCAACATTGCAAACGCCTTGAGACAGGCTCTCAGGCAGCACAAGCGTACTTACTGACTATGTGATTGTTCTCAACATTGCAAACGTCTCGAGACAGGCTCTCAGGCATGACAACTCCAATGCTAATGCATCGTTTGCAACATTGCGAGTGCCTCGAGACAGGCTCGCAGGCAAGAGAAACGTACTTGCTGACTATATGATTGTTCTCAACATTGCAAACGTCTCGAGACAGCTCTCAGGCATGAGAACTTCGATGCTGATGGATTGTTTTCAATATTGCAAACGCCTCGAGACAGGCTTTCAGGCAGGAAAGGCGTACTTACTGACTATATGATTTTTCTCAACATTGCAAGCGTCTCGAGACAGGCTCTCGGGCATGACAACTCCAATGCTGATGGATTGTTTTCATTATTGCGAACGCCTCGAGACAGGCTCTCACGCAGGACAAACGTACTTACTGACTATGTGATTTTTCTCAACATTGCAAACTTCTCGAGACATGCTCTCAGGCATGATAACTTCAATGCTGATGGTTCGTTTGCAACATTGCGAACGCCTTGAGACAGGCTCTCAGGCAGGACAAACGTACTTACTGACTACGTGATTGTTCTCAACATTGCAAACTTCTCGAGACAGGCTCTCAGGCATGACAACCACAATGCTGATGGATTGTTTTCAACATTGCGAACGCCTCGAGATAGGCTTTATGCATGACAAACTTACTCACTGACTGTGTGATTGTTCTCAACATTGCAAACGTCACGAGACAGGCTCTCAGGCAGGACAAACTTACTTACTGATTGTGTAATTATTTGCAATACTGCAAGCGCTCCGAGACAGGCTTTCAGGTATGACAGATGTAATGATGGTTGATGGTTTGCAACATTGCAAGCACCGTGAGAAAGGCTCTCAGGCATGACTCACTTACTTTCCATGACAGATTGTGTATTTTGTTTAGTTGTTTTCATTACTCTCTTCCTTTCCCCTTTATTTTCTATTTTTTCATCTTCGTCAAATGAAATCCCTTACTGGGGCTCTCTTTTGTCAGTAAGATTGGTTGCAGGTCTACAAACATCACAAAGTTTATAATGATTTATGGACACATCTCATCATGCGAGCAACGGACCTTTTGAAGAGCCAATTGTCGTTGGTAACGTCGATTATCAATATGAAGAACACTGTGTTTGCTGCTGAGAAACAAAAAATCACATATGGGTTTTTTCGTAGCCAGATTTGGTTGTTGAACGATTATTTCGAGACACATACATCGAATCATTTGGAACTCGTAGGCAAAGATGCTATTGGCGGTGAACTATATTTCACTGTGAATCAGTTCGATTCTACCCGAAGTGCTTACATCGAGACTCTCAGTCATCTCTACGATGAGCAAGATCGCATTGACCGTCCAGCTGCATTCTCAGCCGCAGATTCTTCAGCTATGCAGACGACAGTCACTTGCTCACAAACAAATCTACCCAGAATAAACCTACCCACATTCTGAGGTCGACGAGAAGACTGGGAGCTCTTTCGGGACCTATTTCGTTCCATCGTACATAATGATACAACATTATGACCAGTACAAAAGTTGTACTACCTAAAGGGAGCGGTTCAAGGTGCAGCCAAGAGCGCTTTAGATACGATACCGACAACAGAATTCAACTATGCAACAGCCTGGAAACTTGTCTTAAGTCGCTACGATAATAAGCGTCTCTTACTCCAAGACCATCTGCAAACCATAACTGCCGTCAACATCTTGCAGGGAGAGAGTGCGGAGGTCCTGCAGACTCTTTTAGACACCATTTCATGGCGGAGAGAATCTTTGAGTCCCCTCATTGGTTACCCGATTGAGAATTGGGACCCCTGGTTCGCATTCGTGACTGCCAGAGCAATGGATGCCGCTACTCGCCGAGACTGGAAAAATCAGCTGGGCGAAGAAGATATAATCTCGACCTTTTCCGAAATTCAAGAGTTCCTACAACGGCGAATTCGAGCACTCAAGGCTACCGAAACCTTGCATCCGCCACTGAGTGAATCCCGGGTCAGGTCCAATGCCTCTAGCTGGAACGCCCAGTCTGGCTCGAGAATTAAGTCTCGATTATTAGCTACGTCCGTCAACCAATCTTGTGCTACTTGCAACTTAAACCATTACATCGGCCACTGTCAAGAGTGGCATAAGCTTGATGCTGCTACTCGACGTCAAACTGCGATTCGATTACGTTTATGCTTCAATTGCCTCCAGGTGGGACATTCGAGTCGTAACTGCCCCTCGAGAGTTCGTTGTCGTCTATGCCAGAAATAACACCATAGCACACTTCATGAAGACATGACTCATAAAAGGCCCTTGACTGACGACTCGGAACCTTCAACTTCTAAGAAAGGTCGTTTGGGTTCGGAATCTGAGTGTTCGGTTGAGAAAAAATCAACCGCCTCTACCTGATAAGTCCTGCTTGCTACAGCACAAGTCGCCGTAAAGAGCTCGCATGGACACCATCTTCGAACAAGAGTTCTCCTCGACCCTGGCTCTGAGTCTAGCTTTGTATCCCGCCAATTGATTCCCCGCCTTGGTTTACCACAACAGGCCATCAATATTCCCATCAGCACAGTCGGAAATAAACCAATCGAGATTACTCGTCGACAAGTGACTCTTCATGTTGAATCTCGGCAATCATTGTTACCTGTCGAAGTGAATGCTCTCGTTCTTCGCGATCTAGGTGCGGTCACCCCATCGGAGAAAATTGTGGATAAAAATTGGCCTTATATACAGGGGCTACCCTTGGCGGATCCAAAGGTCATTGTGCCCAAACCTATCGACGTGCTTTTGGGGGCTGATGTTTACGGCTCACTTCTTTTAGAAGGAATTCGTCAGGGATCCCGAGAGGCTCCCGTCACCCTTCGAAACGTCTTCGGATGTGTTGTGATTGGTCCAGTCGGGTCCCTAGCGCCTTCAGATGAATCGGACCATTCTAGAACCGTATTGACTGGAAGTGTCCACCAAAAGGACAACCTTGTTAACATTCTGCAACGATTCTCGGAAGAGCAGGAAGTAAATATTCGCCCGTTGATTTCTTTCGAGAATCAGGACTGTGAGCGAGCTTTCATGGACGGACATCGACGAAACAGCACCGGCAGATACATCGTACGTCCGCCCCTTCGACCATCCTGTATTCACCCCTTAGGAGAATCTCTGCAAGGAGCTAAATGGATACTCGATTCCGTATGTCAACGATTGGAGAACGATCAGGGAAAGGCTCTGGAGAAACAAAGCAAACTCGTGAGATTACATCCATTCATCGATCCAACCAGAATTTTGAGTGTCGGCGGACTACTAGCGAACTCTCCTTTGCCCTATGATCAACGACACCCAGTTATTATGCATGACGGCAGCCGTCTCGCGGAACTTATTATCGACTGGGCGCATCAAACAGCCTTACACGGTGGATTTCAGTTAACATAATCGTATGCTGTTCGCCGAGCATGGATTATTCGCGGTCGCGTTTTTGTTAAAGTGCATATCCGCAACTGCATTCCATGCACTGGGGCCAGAGTTCAAAAATCCGATCAATTGATGGGGGACCTCCCTGCTGAAAGGGTTACAGTTAGTTTTCCTTTCGAACGGCCTGGAGTTGACTATGCCGGACCATTCGCAGTAAAAAGGACTATCGGACGCGGCTACCGTACCAGCAAAGGATACATCGCTCTTCTCATCTGCTTGAGTTCAAAGACGGTTCATCTTGAGATAGTAAGAGATCTCACCACGCAATCATTTCTCGCCGCTCATCGACGTTCGGCTGGTCGTCGAAGCACTCCTCGTAAGATGTGGAGCGATAATGCAACCACATTCCATGGTGCTGATGCCGAGCTTCGCTCAATGTTACGAGAAGCTGAAATTGATTGGAACCTAATGCAGGATTCCTTGGCAAACAGAGGCATTAAGTGAAGATTCATCCCCCCCTCTGCTCCTCACTTTGGCGGCTTGTGGGAATCCAATATCAAATCGGCAAAATCCCTCTACTTCCAATCACGGGCGATCCCGAAGATCTCGAAACCTAACTTCAGTTCATGCTCTCGTAGGCAGAACATTAGAACAAATTCCCCGAGCCACAACTTCGGAGAAGGAACTGAACTATGTCACTCATTGGCGTCTTGTCCAAGCAATGCGGGACCAGTTTTGGAAGCGTTGATCTCATGAATAGTACATTCACACGCTTCAATGAAGAAACAAATGGACTGTGCCGAAACGTAATTTTCAAATCGGAAACGTCGTGTTGATTGTCGACTCTTCTCTCCTTCGGCGTCGCACATGGCCTTTAGGACGGATCACCAATGTCAGGCCCACAGTACGGACTTGTACGAGTTGCCACTGTTAAAACGTCTTTTGGGACCTATGATCGCCCCATCGTCAAATTGTGCTGGCTACCAGTCGTGCGCTGACTTGATGTGGCCAATTGCGCTACATGGCGGGCGGAACTGAATATATTTTTTCTCATACATGGAAGTGTAAAATAATAACTAAATTTTTTTAATGCAATTTTCATGCTGTGTGCGTCATGGCGGGCGGCACTAAACTCTTGACCTTCATCCGTGGAACCTGTTTCGTTCAGCGAACGAGGCGGGCGGGATGTTTATAATGTGTTTGATATTATTGTTCGTGTGTTGAGTGACCTTCAGGTTCATTAGTAATAAAATATTTTCTGCCCAATGCTTCTTCTTCTTCTTGAAAGTTCCTTTCTGTTGTTGAGTTTCGGGCGTTACCTTCTCGTTTGAGTAGGTACTCACTTGTTTTATGGTTCCTTTGTTGAGGTCTCCGAGACCCTTCCTCTCCTGGCGTGTTCAGTTCCTACCAAGGTGTCGGCGTGTGCAGCCATTCTCGGTTGTTGCGACGACTAAAAATCAAGCGTGCTCCTTGTAGTTTATTCAGGTATTTGAGTCTTTTTGATTTAAATTGAGTGTCTTCTTTCATTTGTTGATTCCTTGTTCAGTGATTCCCGACTAGATCGTCTTCTGGTGTTGTGCGAAGTGAAGAGCCGGATGATCGTATTTCCTCCGGTTGCGGCGGGATCGATCGCTTGCCGAACGATCGTGGTCGTAGCTTCCAGAGGCTACATCTGTGCCAATGTTCCACAACAACCAAAACCTTTTTTTGGATTTAGAAGGAATGCTCTGCTGGATAGGCTCGGGGACTGTTAGTTTGGATTAAATTCGACAAAAGTTATTTAGAAGTCTTAGTAATAATGGTGATACATATTCTGGTTTCTTGTTCGTCGACTTTGACATGACTAAACCTGATTCCTTCGCTACACCACGCCAGTCCATCATTAATTCCGTAACAACTTTGTCACGTGGCGTTTAGAAAAACCCTCCCCTTCCAGCTTGACAAATCGTGATTTGTCTTTGATTTAATTTTTTATGCGGAAAGTGCATTTCATTTCCTTATAATTTAGAATTTTTAAATTTTCCTTTTAGCTACTTGCGCTACTTTTTTCTTACTTAAAATCGAAATTCTTAAAAATTGTTAAAACATTAAAAAATATATTTTTAAAATAAATTGTAATATTGCAATCAAGAAAATTACCCACTATGCATTGTGTTTATATGCTACTATCGTAAGAGAGACCTTATATTTGTAAGCGGGAAAAATCTGGGAATCGTCCTGGCTATATATCAAATTAGAGGTCTTCGTTGTTATACTCCTACTGAAAAAGCCTACATAGTCAACTACATGGGAACCTATGTGAGAACCCATATAGGATCCTTTTTTGAATTCCTGTCTCAAATTACGATCTGAGATAGGATGGGAAACATTATGTGGGTTTCCATATGGGTTCTTATACGGGGTGTCCACGCCAGGGCTTACCGAAAATTATGCAACCCGTCTTACACGCTAATGCTATTCTTATGGCCGCGTACAGCGGGTTGCATACTTTTTGGTAAGCCCTGGCGTGGATACCCTGTATGAATACCGTTATGGAAACCTATGAATTGCTCCTACATAAAATCCCACATGGGATTATAACTTTTTTCTAATGAAATATGTTTTGGAAGTTTTGAGTGCATAGTTGGCAATGTTAAAAATCACCCAAGAATACTGCGCAGCCGTAGCTCTCATAGAAAAACACTGCGCACTCCCCAAATATTAATTGCGAACCTATCCATGCAGGAACCTTAATAAAAACCTATAATAAGAACCCATATAGATTCCCACCCTATATGGGTTCCCACATAGGTTCCAATGTACTTTACTATAAACAAACTTTTGATAAAAACAAGCAACTTCTTAAAACAATTTTTAAGAAGTGAAAATCTTTCTTCGATCGATTCGCTTGTTACCTTAATAGGAACGTAAGTTTTATTATTTCGGTCTTACGATCAATTTGAATAAAAACGACTAGGAATATTCCGAGTCAATACTTTGATTATAAAAAAGTTACAATCTTGCAATGTTTCGTCCTCAATCTGTTGGTCATCCTCAGGCAAATTATACCTAATAAAAATGTTATAAAATTCTTTTAGCTAAGTAAAAGAATTAAATGTCATAGAACCAATCATGAGTAATAAATTCAATTTACCTAAAAAAAAACAATTTTGAATTCAAAATTGTGATCCGATTAAAAAAATTGAAACGCTTACCGAAATTTGTAATTGGGAAAACCTCAGAAAAAACAAAAGAGGCTCCCAATATTTAAAGTGTTGCAACTTAACTGAATCATAGTCCTAGTGGACGTTTATCAATTTAGAAAACCATAGGTCCATTTATCAAGCGGTTGTCAATATACAGGAGCCTGGCCTTTTTACATTTCCCGGTGCTTTTTCACCTTCACGTTAGTGTAACTTCTTTTCGGAATATACGATTGTACTTTCATTACAGGGTTTTGGAAAGCTCTTTTTTTTCTTTCAAAACACTGTAATAAAAGTGAAATCGTATATTCCTAAAAGAAGTTACACTAACGTGAAGGTGAAAAAGCACCTGAAAATGTAAAAAAAGCCATTAGCAATGTCTGCGGGCGCACGTTGGTCGCATTGCGTGCGAACACATATTGTCGGCAAGCTTCCTTCACTTTGCCCGCATGAGCTGAGGGCGGTTTGTAAGTTCGCACAGTAAGCGCACTTGGTCTGCACGACGTGCATATGTTTGCAGAACAGCGTGCAGGCAGCGTGCGTGCCATCACGTTACACGTGATGCGTGCGAACTAAATTTAGATAGAAAGTTACAATTGAATTATTGCTAAAAATTCAATTTTCAAATATCGAATTTTAAGTAGAAAATACAAAAATGCACAAAAATATTATTTTTGTAACGATTATGTTTAATTGCTTGAAAGCGTTTTTTTAACTCGTTGGATTTCCTAAATTAAATTTTATACTTTCAATAGAACATACTATAGATTGCGCATCTTTTTTCTCAAAAAAAGTTATACCTCGTATATTTATTATGGGTTAAGACATAAATGTGAAAACTACCGGATAACAATATTTCCCGCACTTTGCCCGCATGGTGACTGCATGGCGTGCACGAAGATCCGCATAGAATGCGAACGCACTTTCACACGGAACAGTGATTTAAGACGTCATGCTCGAAAATTCCACGTACAAAGACTAAAGGCGAGATAGTGCAGATTAAGTCGTACCCTTATAACTATGAACACTGCACGAAGAACTTCAGTCACAGAAGAAACCTGGGTTTCTTCTGTGACTGAAGTTCTTCGTAAAAATGCATTTAAAAAATCACACAGAAAGTGAGTAAAATAATTGTTTCAAGTATAAACTGTCAAAAATAAAAATTGTATAGGAAAAAGTGATATCGCGTCGCTGTTCAGAAACATAACCTGTAATGTATTTATACTTTTCGAATTTTGATAACATTAAAATAGGGGGTCCATTTCATTTTTTGTTGGCCATCAGTTTCCAAAGAAAGCTTTTGAAATCTTTGTAAATTAGTTGAAATCTGTTTAAGTATTTGAAATCTTTGTGAAATCATTAAAAATCTTTTCTGAAGTTTAACATTTTTTGTAAAATCTCTGAAATCTTTATGAAATTTTTTGAAATCTTTTGAAATCATTATGAATTTTTTGAAATATTTATAAAATTAATATTTGTTTGTGAAACCTTTTGTGTCCGTTTGAAATCATTGCAATATTTTGAAATCCTCACAAATTTGTTGAAACCTTCAGAAATCGTTTAAAACATTTAAAATGTTTCGAAATCTTTTAAATCTGGTGGACTGTATCCTTTTTAAAATCATTGAAATTCTTAAAGTCTTTTAAAATCCTTATGAATTCTTTAAAATATTTATTAAATTTTCTTGAAATCTTTTGTATTGGTTTAAAATCATTGAAATATTTAAAGTCTTTATGAAATCTTTTGAAATCGTCTAAAAAAATTTGAAATCGTTTAAAACCTTTGAAATCTTCTGAAAACCTTATTAATTCCTTGAAATATTTGTGAAATCTTTCGAAATTTTCTAAAAATTTTACAATCGTTCGTAAAATATTTTGAAATCTTCCCCCTCAAAAAATCCGTTGCATGGCCATGGCTCATTCTAATTCTGAAACTGAATTAACATCAAAATTTTCAACTTATAATAGTCACAATTTGTCAGTTTCATATCACAAAAAAATGTTTATTTTAACATTCTATATTAGCGGAGAAGAAATTAAAAACTTATAGAATTATTTACGATATGAAAGTCTGGTAATTGCAATCTATAAAATAATTGGTACCAGTCTAGAAAAAGTGCCTCGAAAGGTCTTTATTTATTCTGTAATGAACAGAAGATAAATTATATCTTGATAAATAAGAAACTTCAGTAGCAATATTTCATCTAAACGTGATGCTTCTTTCATAATAGACTAAAAGATTTCAATTACTCTTCGCATTTCAATAAAGTAGCTGTTTTATAACTTATAACTATTTTAAAAGCAAATTAATTTCTAAACGAAGTCGTCTAAAATTTTGAAACTTCTCTAAAATGTGCTTTTTTTATACCATCAAGCCATTTCCCTTTCGGGGTATTCACTAATAGTGTAGTGTGGGCTCACCACACCCACGACGGGCCAACACCACGCAGTATTCCCGAACGCTCACCCATCCAAGTACTTACCGCGCCCAACACTGCTTAACTTCAGTGATCTTACGAGAACTGGTGTTTTCAGCGTGCTATCGCTTTGATTTTTTTATACAAAATCAAAATAAGATGAGCAGTAATTTTTGATTCTCAATAATAAAACATGATACCTTCTTACAGTTAATCAAAAATAAAATTGGATTTTAAGTCGAAAAGTTCAATTACGTAAATACGTGACAGACCTTACCTACAATTAACTGTACTCACATTAAATTTCTACCTTTCAGGCCAAATTTTGGGAAGAGTTTCATATGTACGTTGCACTTTAGTCATAAAAAAACAATTCAATCGACAAATTCTAGATTATTACTGCAATTGCAAATATTTGATCAGATTTGAAGAAACAAATGCATTTTGAATTTCTAAGCACGCTGCTATACTGACCTGTATATTACATTTATTATAATTATATTTCAACAATTTTAAAGAATTTCAAAGGATTTTAAGTACTTCAGGGTATTTTTTAAAAATTCTAAGAAATTTCCAAAAAAAACTTTCAAATTTCAAGGTATTTCAAAATTTTTGAAGGATGTTTATTATTCTTTCAGACTTTAACTGCAGTTATTGGAAAGGATAGTTCGACGATTTCGAGAGTGTATTATGCAGTCAATTCTCTCGCAAGATTCTCCAGAAACTAACGGATGCTGTTACTGCCAAGGTTGTGAAAACACTTCAGGCCGCTTTGAAGAAAGATGATGCTGAAAGAAGGAATTTCTGTAACCAGGAAGTCATTGCCACCTGCGGTGGCAATGACTTTGGTTACTTTGGTTGCAGCCTGGGATGGAATTTCAGGAATGGTTTCACTGGGTAAATATAAGAATATAGAAATGTCATGAAAATGTGCAATGGTTGGTCCATATATTAGACTCCATGTATTAGTCACCGCGTGCTATATTGACACTTGGCCTTAACTCCCCTCCCACCCTCTCCTCTTCCCTACCCTCTCCTCTTCCCTCTTCCCTCTCCTCTTCCCTCTCCTTTCACCTTCACTCCCCTCCCCTCTCCTCTCCTCTCCTCTCCTCTCCTCTCCTCTACTATACTCTCCTCTCCTCATGTCAGTGCAGAATATCTAAAGCAATTTAAAAGCTACGCGAATTCAAATTCTTCCGTTCTACCGAAAATATCAAGTCATTATAGTATTCCAAATTCTTATTTACAACGAAATTTATCTAGTCTTTGTAACGATAATATTAGAGTTGAAAGTGGAACGAGTAAGATCTCGAAAGAAAAAAGCGATACCATTAATATTGACAAGAAATGTAAAAAAAGAAAATTGGTTGAATTCACAAATGAAAATTATTTTAATGTTGATACTTGTGAAGTTTTTACTGTTGACAATTTATGAGATTTTGATGTTGATAATTCGGAACATTATTCCTTAACCACACTGGGTCGAAAATTCAATTGGATTTATCTACTGTTCCAATTTTACTTATTATTAATAAATGTTTCAAGCTCCAAAGAGCTTATTGTCACGTTTGTTCAAAACGATACTTTACTATTCTTAATAAAATAAAGGTTTCATGCTACAAAGAGCTCATTATCACGTTCACTTTCCGTTTTATAATTTAAAACGATATTTTTTCCCGATGAGTTAAAAAGTTCTGTTCATGTATAAAGAAAACATTTGTAAGCAATTTCTGTGATTCATGTCGATTCTGTGATTTTAAGTACTTTTAAAAAATTGGTTCAACAAAAACCATGCGTTCGTGTCATAATTTTACTGATATTGCGTTTTATAATTTAAAAGAATGTTTCTTTACGATGCATTAAATAGTTCTGTACATTTATGAAACAACATTTGTAAACGATTTCTGTGATTTATGCCTATTCTGTACTGTTAGGTACTTTGAAAAAATTGTTTCGACAAAAACCATATGTTCGTGTAATTAATGTTACGTTTCGTAGTTTAAAACAATTTTTCTTTACGATGCGTTAAATAGTTCTATACATTTATAAAATAACATTTGTAAACGATTTATGCGATTTATGCCGATACTGTGATTTTAAGTATTTTAAAAAAATTGGTTCAACAAAACCATGCGTTCGTTTAATAAATTTACTGATGTTGCGGTTTTTAATTTAAAACAATGTTTCTAGCTGATGCATTGAAAAGTTATGTTTATTCATGAAGAAAGCATTTGTAAACAATTTCTGTGATTTAATAAAAATCCTTCCTCAGAATTTTTTCTTGTTTTTATAAATTATTTTTCTTAAATTCCATCTACCAATAACGTTGTCAATAATTTATAATGCCATGTATTGATCTTATTGTGTACTTCAATTGTTGTATGTAATGATATCAATAAATGGTATTATAAATTATTGACAACATTAACAAGTGCAATATTTCAAATTCAAATATCCCGCCCGCACGGCCGCTTGCGATTTTAGTTCCCCCAGTTCTCACATGAGCGCACATGTAGCTCCATAGCGGCCATATTGGAAATATTTGTTTCCATTATTTAGCACGCAGCTTCAACCCCGTGCTGTCAGCCAGCCAACGTATCCAAATATCCATTCACACCTCCGGAAAATTCAGTGAAGTATAGAAATATTTTAGTTATGTAATCTTGTATGACTGCTCAACTCTTGCCACCCTCTGTGTCCATGCCGCCAGGCTCCCCACTACGCTCACTATCTCGCATTCGTCTCCGCTGATCCCCAGCACCTTTAAGTTTCTCCTTCTCGTCGCTCTGTCCTCCTTCTCCACGACCCACTCTTCCGCCGTCAAAGCCCTTGGTGCTTTCTTCCAGGTGCTCTCATTTTCCTCCGTCTGGCGACTCGCATCTTTAACTTTTGTCTCACTTCCTCCGCTAAGTTCTTCTTCTCCATAACTCCTTCGATCTTCTCATTGAGCTCCTGGATGCTTATACGCATCTTCACCATCTCCTCCATTAAAATCTCCCTTTCTCTCTTGTTCTGGAGTTTCTCTCGCTCTCGCTCCCTCCCTTTCTCCCATTCCACTTTTATCACCTCCCACCAAGCCTCCATCTTCCTTTTCCTTCTCTCTCCGTCTCCACTCATCTCGCTGTTCGGCTGTTGCTAACAACACTGGCTCTCTGCACACTTTCTCACTCTTCCTGTCCGCTGCGACTTCTCTTTCCCTCTCTCTTCTTCTCCACCGCTGCAAACACCACTGTAGTCAAACTACCTTCTCGACACAGCTGACGCTGTCTCTCTCTCTCTCCACGCAATCCATGTCTACACATTCCACATCTACACATTCACTTCCACCTTTTTCCTACCACTTCATCTCCTTTTTCTTCACTTCACTAGTACTCTACTACTCTCATTACCGTCTTTTTCGTACCACAATGCCTCACCGATCTCACGCACGTCCACTCATCTCCATACCCGAACCGGAAGTCGAATGCGCTCTTTATATGAGAAACTTTGTACTATATTTTGAACATATAAAGGTGTATTGATACGCTCTGTCTGCTGGCTGTCAGCCAGACAAAATATCCAAATATTTAAATAATTTTAAATTTTAATTTATTATAATGATTCATCGTGAAAGTATCAAATCTATTATTAAAGAACTCTACGGGGAGAGTTTCCTTACTAAAACTAACACTTTTAGTAAGCTCAGGTCTTCTCAAGCTAAACTACTAACATCTTTAGCTTTCTTAAAACGGTGTAGGGACAATAAAATCGTCCCAAAATTCTTACAGTTAAAAAACCATCTGGGAACATCTAAATCCAAATCAATTCTACATAAAAAAAGTTTGCTTCTCTTAAAAGAAAGGATACAACATACCAAATTTGAACTGCATACCACCTCCAAAAAACTATTAAAACTTCATCTTTTTCTATCAAACACTCTCAGATTTGACATTTGGACCGCATATCATTTGACCAATCCCAACGGATTAAAGATTTTTGCACTGAGAAACAAAAAATAAAATTTGACAAATTACTTCCAGTAAAGCACGCACCATTAACTAATACAGTAAAAAACATCTCTAACCATCATCTCAGCAACGAAATGATTTCAGCCTCATCTAAAGGACATAATTTTGCAGTCGCCCCCTCCAAAATCCCAAAAGAAGAAATCATCAGTAATTTGGAAGCCACAATATACACCCTTCCACCCGAAAAAGCAAATGACATACGACGTAGGACAGCCAACATTTTACGCGAAGCCCAACTTCCTTCCTCAAACTTAACAAAACAAGAAAAAACAGCTATTAAAGAACTCAATCAGAATAAAGACATCATAATATTACCCGCAGACAAAGGCAATACAACAGTAATAATGAATAAACAAGACTATAACAACAAAATCATGGACCTTCTTACTGACGATACATATAAAAAGCTTAAAAAAGACCCCACAAAAACAATAACCAGAAAAACACAAAGCCTCCTAAAAGACTCAAATCTTGACAGCGATACAATATCTAAATTAAAACCTACTAATCCTATCTCCCCAAAACTTTACGGACTTCCAAAAATTCACAAAAACAACATCCCACTCAGACCGATCGTCAGCGCAATAAACTCTCCAACTTACAACCAAGCACGCTTTATCGCCAAAAAACTTAAGCCTTTCACAGGAAACTCTATCACACACATCCAAAACTCTTTTGACTTCATCAGAAAAATACAACAAATTCACATTCAACCCCAAGACATCCTAGTAAGTTTCGACGTAGTATCTCTCTTTACAAAAGTACCAATCTCTGATACAATCGATATTATTCAATCATTTGCAAACTTCCCCTCCAATCTCACACCTTTAATAGAACACTGTCTCACTAATACCTATTTCTCTTTCAATAACCAATTTTACGAACAAACCTCAGGAGCAGCAATGGGATCTCCAATCTCACCTGTAATAGCCAACATTTTCATGGAAAATTTAGAAACTAAAATCTTTAACAAATCCAAGCTTAAACCGGAATTCTGGTGCCGTTACGTTGACGACACTTTTGTCATCTGGAGACACGGACTAGACGAACTAAACAAATTCTTCGATTTCATCAATCAAATACACCCTAATATCAAGTTCACTATGGAAATTGAACAAAACGGAAAATTACCTTTCTTGGACGTACTAGTTTATAAAAGATCTGATAACACATTAGGACATGAAGTTTACAGAAAACCCACGCATACAAACAGATACCTGCATGCCTCCTCCCACCACCACCCATCTCAAAAGCAATCGGTCATCAATTCCCTTGTATACAGAGCTGTCTCCATAACAGATAAAGATAACTTACAAAAGGAATTACAAAATGTTTAACAAATCCTAATACAAAACGATTACACAAACAAACAAATTAATAAAGCAATAAGAAAATACACTCAAGAAAATAAGTCAACACAACCTACTAAAGAAAGAGAGAGGAAAACAACCACCACCCTACCCTACATTCAAGGTATCACGGAACAAATAGGAAGAATTCTCAACAAACACAACATTCAAACTATATTTAAACCACCTGCAAAAATAGGACAACTTCTAAACAACCCTAAAGATAAAAAGGAACCTTTCCGTGATCCGGGAGTATATCAAATCCCTTGTTCTTGTGGTAAAGTCTATATTGGAGAAACCGGGAGGGCGGTAAGTCAACGTGTAAAGGAACATGAGAGTAAAGTTAGGCTAAAACATTTCACACAATCAGCAGTAGCTGAGCATCATATCGAAACAGGACATAGTATTTTATTTGACAAAACAACCGTCATTGCCAAAACGTACAATAAATTTCCAAGAAAACATAGAGAAGCAATCGAAATCTTGAAACACCCTAATAACATCAATCGGGACAATGGATATAATACCAATCCGATTTGACTTTCCGTCCTCCCGGGTTTTTAAAAAAGACTTGATTGGCCAATCAAGTCCAACCAGTCCTCACCATGGGGCGCTCTGGCCAATCACAGGCATCGTAGAGAATAAATATATAAGAACAACATAACCTGAAACTTCAGTTTCAGGTCAGCCCTGAAGAAGTGAACTGCAATGTTCACGAAACGTCGGCAACATTCATAGTTTCGCACACGATTGAAACCCGAAAAATCTTTCAATTTTAAATTTCTAAATTTTAAATTTAAATTTATTACGTTTGTATTTTGTAATTTTGAAAATGCTATAACTCCGGTAATTTTCTTTTCATCCGAAAAAGTCATTAGGATAAATTGTTCAAGTTTTGGAGTACTATGAATAGCCGTACATAGAATTTTTGAATTTTGAAAAAAATAGTCTCAAAAATTTTCAAAATGCTCTAACTTCTTGAATTTTGATCAAAATTAGCTGGTTAACGAACTTCTTCTTTCCTTGTAGGCCCTAAAAAAGTGTGCCAAAGTACAACCCAATGTGATTATTTTTTCAAAAGTTATCGTGCCTACAGACAGACAGACTACAGACAGACAGACACCTTGGTAAAAACCTTTTTTTCTAGCTCAGGGGGTCTCAAAACCTGGAGATTTGATGAAAACCGACCAAGTCAAATTTTACATAAAACCAATACATTCTCATTAGAATGAGAATGTAAAAATCTGTCTCAAGCTTCAGATCTGCAAAATTCAAATTTCGGTTCAATGTAGTAATAAACCTGAAACTTCAAAGTACAAAAAATTATAATTTGAAAAATCATATACATATATCATTCGTAGAAAAACATGATCGTATTAGAAATTATAATACAAATATAAACGTGATTATCTTTTTCAGAGTATTATTCTCACAATTCAGTTTATTTATTACCATAATATCAGTGCTTCTGTCATATTATTAATTTTCAATTATTTTTTCTAAATAATGATGCATTTTCGGTGTACCTAGACATTGCGCTATTTATTATTATATTCCGAAGTGCGGTGTTTGTGAAGCGATACATGTAAAACTTTTCTAACCTTAAAAAAGCTTTCAACTGCTTTACCGGCATATTTCACTATGAACGAGAAAATAAGCGCTACACTTCGTAGTACGGTGAGCGTAGCACCTCGAAATGACAGAAAATGTGATGTCCTATATATATGGTTCCCCCACTCTAACACCCCGTACCGCATCTAAGTTTATAATATCATTGGTCGAATCGAAACTAGCCTATAAGTTTTGTAATAATTTGTTATTAACACTGGCGTTGTAATTAAAAATTAAAATAAAAACGGCTGTTTGATATTAAAATGACCGTGTGGGCATTATAAAGCCGAAATCTTGTTTTGTTCCGAAGTGTGGCAAAGAATATTCTTCCATACAAAAAATGGGAGGAAAACATTCCGAGAAGTTGAAGACTCAAATTCTCTCATTACACTTGCGAAAAACGTTTTCGAAGTAATTGAGCGCGCCGATCATAAAAGGGCGTCTCCGCGCGAAATTTGATAAAAGTATTGTCCACAGGCAGAAAACGGAAGAAAAAAAGGTGTCAAATTAAAAAATTATGAATAACATTACATTACCCTAGCAGAAGTCAACATTTTTTGCTGATATAATTAATAAATCCGATTATTAGTTTAAGTAATAAATAAAAATTGCATTTTTCATCGCACCCAAATTCGATGTTTTTTATAACTCATTTCGCCGATTCTAGTTCAATAACTGGTAAAATGATTTTCAATTTTTACAGTATGTTCAGAATACACACGTAACATCTCCAAAGTCGATAAAAATGGCACTTTTTCACTTATATTTAATGACAAATGGCGGAGTACCGGTAACCGGGTTTGAGACACTTTGGCGGAAGAAAGTATGCGACGAACTTAAACTTTGAGAAAACTTTGAGCGAGCCGTTTTTTCTACGACGTTTGAAGAAAACTTATGGAAAATTTTTGGGATATTTGAGAAGTTGTAGGCTCCGGAAGCTACGATTATGGTTCCTTAAAGAAACCAATCCCGAAGCTACTGGAACGTGTACGTCATCCGCTTCTGCTCCTCCTGTCCTAGAAGGTGCGCAAGAGCGGGAAATTTACGCGTGATAACGTCGGGCAACACTGTTCCTTGGAGTCAGGTCTCTAGCCGTGGATGACCTTACGCGGCAGACAAGACAGTTGGAGATGAAGGTTTCACCTCTGGATACTTTTTTAGAGCTACCAATCTTTGTAGAATGTTAAGAGCAACAGTGTTGGCGGACCAGATGGAGTGATCCCAGAAGAACAGCCTTTTGCATCCGGTTCGCGATGAAATGAGCCTGACGCTGGCAAGCCGGAATCTTGTTGCAAAAAACCATGATTTTTATCGGTTTTTTATCGTTTTCATCATAAAAATCAAATGTGCGCCAATTTTCACTATGATATTCGTAATCAGCGCATCAGAACACATAAGTATACGGAGCCCGAAGAAAATCAGAGGTCCACCCTTTTCGGAAGTTCACGCAATTTTAGTGTAATCGGGTCATAAATATTGTAACTATGGATGATTTCATAAAAAAACGTTCGGCGTGCAAGCCGCTCGTCCAGCGTTCGCGCGCGGCACGAACGGAATATTACGCGTTTTTCGTATATTTTTTTTAACACTGCGATGTGCATTGTAAAATTTATTTTAAACTGGATTTCCAAACTAAATTTCTCAAATCTTGAACTAAGTTCCTTTGTCAATCCGGTTCAATCTGAACATTAGGAACTATAATCTAATCGGAATTCCGAATTCATCTTAAAGTAGTTTCAGTTCGGATTTTCCATAATTTTCATCATTCCGGATTTCCGAGTTCATTTGGAATTTGTCTGAGTTCGGATTTCCAGACTGAACTTTTTAAACGTCGAACTCAATTCCTAAGTCAATCCGGTTCAATGTGAACATTATGAATAGTAATCTAATCGGATTCCAAACTGACACCATTGAAGTATCTACATGGAATTCCGAACTGAGCCGAATAGATATAAAAATAAAATCAATGAGTTTGTTCGATGTAACCGTGGCAATAACAGAACTGAACCGAATTGATTTTTTTTTCAATCCGGTTCAAATGGTCCTTCTATATAGGGTGCTTTTTCTAGGTCAATAAATGCACAGAAAACTTTCTTTCCTACTCTCAACGTTTTGTCTGTGATTTGTCTTAGGCTAAATATCTGATCTGTACATGATCTTCCTGGCATAAATCCACTTTAGACTTCCCATATCTTCTCTTCTGTAATTTCCATTACCCTACGGATAAGTATTTTTGAGTATATTTTACTTACTGTACTTAGTAGGCTGATACCTCTGTAATTACTGCAGTTGCTTTTATCTCCCTTTCTTTTGTATATTCGTAGAATAATCGCTTGTCTCCAATCGTCTGGGACTTCTCCAAGGGTGCCAACCCCGGGGGGCAGGTCGGGCGGCCGCTCGACCTGTTACAAGGGGGGGGGGGGGCATGGCGATAATGTGCTAGTTGTAAATAATAACAAATATTCTGTAAAAAAGTGGAAGAAATGAGAAAAACACGTATGGGAAGAAAGTAACATAATGCAGAACGTTCGCAAATACAAATTACGCATGAATAAGTTTATATTTGTGAACAGGCCAGTTTACGAATATTACTGAAAATATTATGTAATACGAATTACGCAAAGTATGTCAAAAAAAAATTGTAATCATATATATTGTGTACACTCTTGTATATCATGCAGTTTAATATCCAATAATGTTTTATTAACCTTTTGGTATAGAAAAAGTGATACCACCGCATAAGTGTAAACTGGCATTTTTGCCTGGAAATTTAAAAAAAATTATGTAACCTTTTTTCAGATTTTAATTAGGCAAACAATTATTATGTTTATATTGAAGAAGAAATTTCGATGGATGAAGGCAAAATGAGTCAAAAACTCATATGTTTATTAAAGTGTGTTTATTAAAGTAATGCGAATTATATTTTTAAATCAATTTCTCCACACCTTATAATATTAGGGAATTTTAAAAATAATACATAAAATCGATTTGCCAATTCTTTAAAAACATTAAAATTTGTAAATCAATTTGGAAAACGAAAATGATTCGATTTCATATTATTTAATTTCAATCGGACTGTAGTAATTTTTTCGAAATTGCATAATTAAAATCATAAGTCGCTTCTTTTCGTAAGCTAGTCTTGATTCCATCTGTACAAAACATCTCTATTCCCATTTTTTTTTAATGATTGCTGAACAGATTTTAGAATAAATTAAATTAATCTGCATTAAAATAGAATAAAATACTTTAATATACTGTTTAAGAGCAAGCATTAAAGCACGCATGTAGTAAAATGTTTACATCGATATGAATAAATAATTTCTTTCCAAACTTGTGTACCTGTAGTTCATAAGTTTCATGCCCGCATGTGGGCACTCAGAACGTGACAATGCTCTTCCCATTCAAAAATAGCCCAATCGAATCGTTTCTTACTACAAATCCTGTCTACGTACGTTGTACTGCTGTGCAACTTCCGCCCAGGCTCCTTTTTTTTTTGCTTGTCGGAAATTTGGAGTAAAAAAAAGGGGGGAGGGGGGACATGATGAAGGAGTTACGCCCGTCCTGTTTGGGAAAGGATTGGCGCCAGTGGACACTTCTCCTGTCTCGAAACATAAATTTATCAAATCGCACAACCTGTGAGGTATGTACTCGCCACCGGATTTAAGCATTTCAGCGCTAATACTGTCTATACCAGCAGCCTTACCATTTTTCAAGTTCTTAATTATACCTCTGGCCACAGTGACACAGACTTTTTCAATTAGGTTTTCTAATGCATTATGTTCTATGTCGCAGTTTTGTTGTCCTATATCTTCAACCTCCTAATAGTTCTTTCGAAAAGGGTGGACCTCCGATTTTCTTCGGACCACGTATACTGATGTATTTTGACGCGCTGATTACGAATATGATAGTGAAAATTGGCGCAAATTTGATTTTTATGGTGAAAATCATAAAAATCCAAATTGTTTTTTTGCATTTATCCCAGTAATTATTGAGAATTCAGAAAAATGTTTCTCATAAAAGCTGTAGATCTCACTGAAATATACATTTTATGTTTCAAGCATTTTTTCATAGGAATGATAGTTTCCCAGAACATCAGTAGTAAATCGATTTTCATGTTAAAAAACCATGCAAATCATGGTTGTTTGGATCACAGGGGTGCCTTCCCGTCCCCCATGCGGCGTTGGAAAAGGGGTAGGGGTACGACCTTACATTATTTTTGTAAAAAGTCACAGAGGTGCCTTCCCGCCCCCACAAAGCGCTTGAAAAGGGGTAGGGGTACGATCTTATAATATTTTTGTGACCAGTCACAGGGGTGCCTTCCCGCCCCC
>CAKNXH010055043.1:0-48576 GCA_932178445.1 Andricus quercusramuli | reverse complement strand
CAGCAAATATACAGGTGGCAGGTATCATAACAAAAGCCCTTATAGACACAGGAGCGGAAATTACCTGTATATCGGAGGAATTCTTCAATGGCAACAAGGATCGATTTCGACAATATCCCTGCCTACCACTGGCAGGCGTAGCAGTGGCTGGCCCCCTGGGGGGCAAGGCGGTACGACTCACGCGACAAATTTATGCGGATGTACAACTTCCGAACACTGTCGTGCAACTGGCTTTCCTAATTGTGCCACGCTTATCACGTACTTGTATCATCGGGATCGACGTACTAGATGAGCACCGCACTAACATAAATCTTGACACGAAAACATTAACTTTCCCCTACCTTCAAGGAAAGCCGGCCATCAGAATTTTACAAGATGAAGGCAAAAGTAACAAGAATGGAAGCTACAGCCTATGTATGCTCGAATTAGCCATAACTAAAAAAAAGGAACCCAATTAAGATAGACGAAAGGAGGAGCATGTAGAAAAAGAACTCCCACTTGAAATCACACAAGAAGAAATCCAATCAAAGATGGAAGAAAGTCTAGGAATAACTGAATGGGAGAGAGAGAGACTAAAAAGAATTTTGTGGAAACATAGGCGGGTGTTTCGCCGAGAGCCCGGCCTACTAAAAAATTATCAACACGTGCTACAAATAAAAGAAGAAAAACCATTTGTAAGGCGTAGCTACCCAATCCCCATGGCATGCCGTGAAAAAGTGGACCAAGAGGTTCAAAGAATGACAAAAATGGGCATAATACAGCGATCAAACAGCCCTTACATCAATCCGATAGTACCCGTGGTGAAAAAAGACGGAACTATTCGCCTGTGTCTGGATGCTCGAAGACTCAATGAAATATTGATTGAGGACTGGGAGTGCCCTGAAACGGCAGAAGTATTGTTCCAAAAATGCAAGGGGATGAACGTAATGTCAAACTTGGACATGACCAGCAGTTTCTGGCAAGTCCCGCTTCACCCCGATTCTCGCAAGTACACCGCCTTTCAATATCGTGGCCGCAGCTATGAATCTCGCGTGGTACCGTTTGGACTCAAAACCAGCACGGCAGCGTTAGTTCGAGGCTTAGACCACGCATTGCAAGGACTGGGAGACCAAATTGTTTCGTTCGTCGACGACACCTTAATTACATCAGAAAATAACGAACTACACTTGGAACATGTAGATGAAATTCTCGGTCGACTGGAACAAAACAATTTAACACTCAACCTGGCAAAGTCGCACTTCTTTAAAAAAGAAACAAAATTTCTGGGTTTCATCATAACAACAGAAGGCGTGAAACCGGACCCAGAAAAGATACAAAATATTAAAGAATTTCCAGCACCGAAAAACGTCAAACAACTACGAGGATTTCTGGGATTAATCAACTTTTATTCGAGATTCAGTAAAGAACATGCCAGCGACACAGTACCCCTGCTGAAGCTTATAAAGAAAGGAGCGACCTGGAACTGGGACAAGGAGGCACAAGAAAGTTTCGAGAAAATAAAAGACCTGTTTGGAAATGCAATAATGTTATATTTTCCAGATCCACACAGAAAATATTATCTCGAAACCGACGCAAGTAACTATGGGTTAGGAGCCGTTCTTTACCGACTGAATGACAAAGAAGAAAAGGAGATAATAACACTCGCAAGTCGTACCTTAAAAGGGCCAGAATTGACCTATTTCACGACGGAAAAGGAACTGCTAGCCATAGTCTGGGCACTACAGAAATTTCGCACGTACCTGCACGGAGCGGAGATCGTCAACCGCACGGATCACCTGGCACTCACCTTTTTGAAAACGTGCAAGTTCGTGAACGCACGACTAACGCGCTGAATATTGGCAATACAGGACTATAAGGTAAAAATCGAGCATCTACCTGGAAAGGAAAATATAATGGCGGATGTCCTGAGCAGAATTCACGATGATGAGAAATACAAAAAAAACAGAGGCGAGACACGCATCACTATAAATGCTCTTAATTATCAATGGACTCCGGAAGTGGAAGGATTAATTAGAAACATTCCAGAAGAACAAAAAGAAGACAAAAAAATACGAAATCTAATAAAGGACACTGAAAAATGCCACGATAATGAGACTCGCTTCAAAATAATGCAGGATGCATTATATCACTACAATGGGACTTCTTATAGAATTTACATTCCCTCAAGGTTAACAAAAAAAATCATATGGGAATGTCACTACTCCTATGGTCATCCGGCGGCTGACAAAACATATAAAATGTTGCGAGAATCATTCTACGCGCCACGGCTAGCAAAGACAACGCGAAAAACACTCGCAACTTGTGACTCCTGTCAAAGAAATAAGCTGTCCACTCAAGCGGCGCAGGCTCTACAACAACCCGTCCTATCAAAAGAACCCTTGGAGATCATATCAATAGATTTTTTTGGCCCACTAACCAAGACAAAGTTTGGTTATGAACATCTCCTAGTGATGATTGATACTTTTATCAAATACACAAAACTGTATCCTCTCCGCAGAGCGACGTGCGAACTTGCTATCAAAAAATTAGAAGAGTTCATACGATTAGTCGGAAAGCCTACGAAAGTATTGTCGGACAGGGGTACACAATTCACGAGCCATCGCTGGAGAGAGGCTCTAGAAGGAAAAGGAATACAGGTAATTCTGACGTCGATACGCCACCCGCAAGCAAACATGGTGGAACGAGTCAACCGAGAACTAGCTCGACTATTCAGAACCCTGCTACCGCCAGAACGACACGCCGGATGGTACTTTCAATTGGAAAACGTAGAGACAATTATAAATGAGTCCTACCACGACACCACTGAAGTAACTCCCTATGAGGCAATGTGGGGGAGGAAGCCTAGACGACGGTGGACAAATTTGCTTCCTCAGACACCGCCCCCCCCCCCTCAAGGCAATAGGCAAGAACAACTCGTTGTACTGAGGGACAGAATCAAGAGAAAGAGAGAGAAACTTTTGGAGAGAGTCAACAAGAAGAAAAAGGGCATTCTCTTCAAAGAAAATGAATGGGTATTAGCGAAGGCATGCAACGTTTCTAATGCAACGACCGGGACTATGGCCAAATTCTTGGCACTTTATGAGGGGCCATACCGGATTAAGAAACAGATTGCTACGAATGTCTACATTTTGTGCGAAACCGGAGGCGAAAAGGAACGAGGACAGTACCACGCCGACGATCTTCGCAGGTACCTAAGGAAGGAAAACGAGAGTGGGGATGAAGAAAATTCGTCGTGAAAACTAAAGGAGGTCCTGGACGCTGGTAGGATTTCGGGTAGGTCAGTAGCAAACCGAAGTTTCAAAATGCCAGACGCAAGTACCAGTGTAGAGCCAATCGATGTACTGCCATGCATTGGAATCCAATGTAATATGGACAGACCCGAGGAGGCTAGATTTCAAGAGGATGACAATGATTATAAAACGCTAATAGCACGTGCGCGGCAAATTAACCGTAGAAGGAGAAGAGTGCCATTACCTGTGAACACGCGAGTGCACGAAGTGACGCCCGTGAAATTCAATAAAGATGTGAGGAAGAGAAAAGTGGGTACCTCGGACGCAGTTGAGCCCGGGGACAGGATAATTATACCGCGACCCTATGTGCCGTACAGTGATGAAAACGAAACTCCAACAACCGCGAGAAGAATCAGGCGTCGGCGAGCAGCTATCACATATCGAGCAGTGATCGCTCCCCCTGAGGCACAACCAGTACCCATGGTAATTGTGGCAGTTGAGGAACCTGAGATCATTGTGCTTGATAGTGATGAAGAAGAAGAAACAGTGCGTGAACTGGAACCTGAAAAATCGGCACAACCCGGGCCGTCGAGAGAAGGACTACCCGGACCATCCAGGGCAACGCCACAGCCCCGTGAGCATGCAAACAGCAGCCCACAACCATCGTGCTCTCACTGGGACCCCGAAAGTACAGAGAATCATAGAGTAGCCCAGGCAATACTAGGCGAGGCCCGAATCATCGCACTAGACGTGTGGGTGAAGAAAAATACAGCGCTGCAGCCCGAAATGAGAACTTCACAACAGCAGGAGGAGCCTGTACTGAATGAAGTAGAACGAAATCTGTTAAAAATAACTAATGGTGGAAACAATACATGCAAAGTACGAGGTATTTACACTACAAAATGGACACGACAAGAAGCCCTCATCACCGA
This sequence comes from Andricus quercusramuli, assembly GCA_932178445.1. Taxonomy (NCBI): domain Eukaryota; kingdom Metazoa; phylum Arthropoda; class Insecta; order Hymenoptera; family Cynipidae; genus Andricus; species Andricus quercusramuli. Next base: position 44,414 of record CAKNXH010055043.1, on the reverse strand, counting down.
TGTCACGAAAACTAAGAACGTGAAGCCTCCCAAAAGGAAGTGTCAGGCTGAGAAGGAAAATGAATTGAGAGACAAGCAACTCGCAAAGGCAATGCGAAGAGTCCATTTAATGGACTTGAGAGAAAAGGAAAAGCAAAGAAGACATAGCAGCAGCAGCCAGGTAGCGGAGAAACTCGGAAAGCTGCACTCAGCGGAGACAATCGACGATTTTGAGATTTATCGCTTATGGACCCCGGAGCAGGACTGGCCGATCACGGACGATTGGCACCTCAGGGAAGATAATGAGGCGAGAAACCCTCAACGCACCAACAGGGACGAATATCATAAACTACAGATGGACACGGAAGGACTCATTAAGAAAATTGAGACCTTCACAATTACGTGAAGTATAACAACGGATCTTTTAACGACATCTCTGTGTATGTATTTTCATTTATATTATCATCATCCCATGTTCTGTCGTGATATATTAACCATAATTATATTTTCTCTACCTGTATATTTCTCTTATTAGTTGATATCATAATTATCGTAACATGTTTATTCTACGTAACATTATACCTTATTACAAAGTGTTCTTTTGTACATTTTGCAACGTGATTAGGTACTCATTTCATGCATCAAATTTGATTTTGCTCTATTATTATCGCAATTGTTCAGTCTCAATTTGGGGGGCAGTTGTAACCCGCGAGTTACAGGGGCCGCCTAAGCATAGGCAGAGGAGGCTGCTCCTGGGTGATGCAACTAGAAAATTGCATCACACAGGAGGATCCTCAAAGCGCAGGCCCGAAGACTCCCACCCAGAGTGAGATTACGTAAGCGGGAGAGGGTAATGTGGAGCAGCAAATATAAAAAGCGCTGCTCAACAGAAAATAGACATTCTGAAATCTTGTGCCCAAATTGCCAGGATCTCAGGGTGAAAACCTTGTGGGAAGGTCTGAGGATTATATCCTCTCCTACCTTGCCACACAACCTTCACCGAACTTAAAGGCGAAGTCCTCCGAAGAGGAGTTAAAGGCGATTGTATTGTCTTAAACTGCTCACGCGGAGATTCAACTTTGAGCGTGCGATCCCGACATATTTCGGTTAAAGCGGACGAAACTCTTGACGCGTAAATTTTGAGACTCGCGATCGAAAGTCGCTGTGAGTATCTTTGGAAAATCTGTGAACGGAATATTCAGAAAAAGAAAGCAACTTGAATATTGCATTCAATCTTCGAGCTAGGCAGAGGTTGTACCGAAGCCCAAGGTCCAAATCATTGAATGCAATAATTTAAAGTCGAAAGTTTATTACCCTAAGATTTACAAGCACAGAGAGGAGTTGTACTGCTCTCAAAGTGGTTACAAAATCTTGGAGAATAAAATCTCGAAAGACTTTTGAATAGTTCGTTCGAAAGAAAACCTCTCCTGGAGGCAGGGAAAATAAATCCCTCAAAGTAAATTTAAAGTAGAGACACAACAGCTTCACTTGCTCTCTCTCGCCTATACGGCTACCTGGGACTCGAATGTTCTCGCCCAGGTGATAGGACACAAGCGTGCGTTCTCAGCCACCGCAAGGATTAGCCTAAACGTACCTGAATGACAGGTTGTAAAATTGATAGAATAGTCATATTATCGCATTCTTTTATACTTTTACCAAATAATCATTACATTATTGTTTGAAATTTACATCACTCTCACCTGTACCCTTGCTTTGCCTGTCGGCCCATTAGAAAGACAGATGTTAAAATCCACTCGCTCACACTGAATCCAAACACGAGACTCGTTCACACTGAATCCAAACACGATGCTCGTTCACACTGACAAAATGGAACCTCTCATCACGAAGGCTTAACTTGAACTGACTGAACCTTTTAGAAAAATGATAATCATAAAAATCAAAACAAATTCCTTAATCCATTGCATATAAAGTCGTGCGAAAAGGTTCCATTCTACCTCCTCGGCGCTGACCTTCGAGCTACGCGCAGAGCTTACACTTTTATTTTCAGGTGCAGCCCCTTAGCCGGAAATGAATCAATTAACAAAAGAAAAAGAAACTAAGTCTAACTGTCTACAATTCCAGGTGACAATAAAAAGCAGCCAAACACCAGTATTGTTGCTGAAGGATATTTTCGCAGAGTTTCTGAAATTGAAGATCTATCCATGAAAAATATTTAAAATTAGCAAAATTTTATTTAAAATTAATCAAAAATTACATTTTAATCATCAAACTTGGCGTAAAATTTCATATTTATCAAACGAAATAATCTATTATTATTCAATTGACTTGTCATTTTGGATACATTTTAGAAATTCAATTTTTGAAAATAATAGGGTCATTAGGCATTTCGAAGAGCAATATTTTTCATCAGACATATTTCAAATCTTTAAACCAAAGATTACTGTTTACTCGTAATTATTGATGAAGAAGGATGGAAAAATATATAGTTTCCTTGAAATTTGGGTATCTTACGTATCGGTTCACATTCAATACTTTGAACATGTAGATGTAATATTCACGAAATTTGAGAGAAAGAACAACAGTGGATTCATTAAACGTTGGAACTTTTGAAATAAATTGTGCGATTCTTATTATAAAAAGCTATAAGTAAATCCTAATAAATTGCTTAAACAGTTGAATGGTCATCAAGCGAACCAGCTTTCCATACATGGATGACCTGAAGCTATACGCTACTTCAGACCAGAAACTGCAGCAAGTAATCGATGTCACAAAGCAGTTTTCCAATGATATCCACATGGAGTTCAGACTAGATAAATGCAGAACAGTGCATTTAACCAGAGGAGAATTACGGACCGCACAGCTAGAGAACGAGTTCGAGAATGACATCGAGGCAGTGGATGAGGGCGAGACATAAAAATACCTGGGTATTCTTGAATCTGAGGATATCCACCATACGATAGTTGAAAAAGCCTAACGACTGCCTTCACTACAAGATTCAGATTGATTCAGAAGAGGTTTCTCAACTCGGCAAACAAGATCAGGGCAAACAACACCTGTCATCCCTGTCCTTATGTACTCTGTCGGGCTCATAAAATGGCCAAACCTAGGACTCTTAGCAGAATGGATGCCTTTCTATAGATACATTCTAGAGCCTATTTTAAAAAACAAAGATTGCATCTTATATTGGGATGTTACTATCCAGACGAATTATTCTATCCGAGTCAATCGACCCGACATTGTGATACTTGAGAAGAAGGGGAAAGATTCTACATAATGGGCATTGCTTGTCCACTTAACCGGAATTTTCGGGCAACTTTTACAATTGAAAATCCATAAGTATAGCGAACCAAGGCAAGGAGTAAAAACAATATGGAGGAATTGAAAACATGCATCTATTCATCCTATTGTAATTTCGACAACAGACAATGTGCACTAAAGATGCATTAAACATATTTCATTTCTAGGAGTCAGTAGGGTACTGGCAGCAGCTCAGAAGGCGGTTTCATTAAATACCTGTCGCATTGTGAAAAACTTCTTAGACCATCGAAGCAGTTGACTGAAAACCTATAAAGTGTCAGATGACAGCTCTAAAAAAGCATCCAGAGGAAAATATTGTTACCTGAAACACTCACGTCCGCTGTCTAAGGAAAACAGCGGTGGAAGACGAACTCCAAACTACACCATTCTCCAAATTTCATACCTGCTACATCATCGCAAAAGATTTCAAACATCGTACTAGATTAATTTATAACATCTTCATTTCATCAGGTCCTTGACTTAGTCCGCGGCTGTTGATGCAAAACCTCATTCACACAAAAATAGGTTTGAAAAAAATGTATCATCTTGAAAAACATTGTGTAAATATCTCATAGACTTCACACTATCGTATGTTACTTTTTCATCCGATTTTTTCAATTCTTCTTGGATTTCTAGGCGAAGCTTATTTTGAATTGAAGTGTTTCGAGAAAGTTCGTACAAAGTATGACTGATTGTAGTTAATGATGTTTCAAAACATGCAGCATAGAAAATTACAGCCTGGGCTGCTATCAGACTGTCTGTCAATTCTGAAAGAGTCAGTTCTGAAGTAATTTCGTAAAAAATCGGCCATCTCAGTATTCTTGAAAAGTGGTGCAAGAACATTGAATAACCACGGTGTTACATCCCTAACTTTGATTCTGATATTTCGCCATATCATATATTAATATATCATATATTAATCGAAGAATTACCACAAGGATCTCTTCTACAGATATGGATACATTCAGCAATTATAAAAGGGTCTAATGTAGCATATAGCGTGAATGTAAAGTATAAAGTGAAATGACGATAATGCTATATAGTATATAAGATTTATTAAAAAATAAATGACAAAACCACAATTAGAGACAAAAATGTTCGAATATATTTTCCTTTAAAAGCATACGTCACCTATATCGTCCACTTTGTCTGGATTTCCCTAAAGGAATTGCAAAAGATCGACAAAATCGTGTCTGAAGACATTATTTTGCTTCCTATATTTCATGGTATCTGTGAGTAATTTCGTGAAAAATCGGCCATCTCAGTATTCTTGAAAAGTGGTGCAAGAACATTGAATAACCACGGTGTTACATCCCTAACTTTGATTCTGATATTTCGCCATATCATATATTAATATATCATATATTAATCGAAGAATTACCACAAGGATCTCTTCTACAGATATGGATACATTCAGCAATTATAAAAGGGTCTAATGTAGCATATAGCGTGAATGTAAAGTATAAAGTGAAATGACGATAATGCTATATAGTATATAAGATTTATTAAAAAATAAATGACAAAACCACAATTAGAGACAAAAATGTTCGAATATGTTTTCCTTTAAAAGCATACGTCACCTATATCGTCCACTTTGTCTGGATTTCCCTAAAGGAATTGCAAAAGATCGACAAAATCGTGTCTGAAGACATTATTTTGCTTCCTATATTTCATGGTATCTGTGAGTAATTTCGTGAAAAATCGGCCATCTCAGTATTCTTGAAAAGTGGTGCAAGAATATTGAATAACCACGGTGTTACATCCCTAATTTTGGTTCTGATATTTCGCCAAATGTTGTAAGCAAGCATCTTTCTCCCCATTTGAAGAAATTCGTTATCCTCGTCAGAAAGAGCATTTATATCCATTCCAAAAGTGCACGAACCAATCACGTTCATCGTAAATTTTGATGTGAGTTCACGACACTCAATTAATTCATTGACGGATACTAATTTTTCCAGATATTTCTCCATTGGATGTGAGCTTTCCTCTAACAGATAAAACATTTCCTTCAGTTTTCCAGATGTAAAAATAGGTGAATTTTTTTTTCGCAATGGTCTCCATCTTTCTACTTCAAGGGCAACTAGATTCTGAGAGAGAGGATCTATTTTCTCGTTAATTGGCATTCCACAATTGGCAACAGTTTTAAAATCCTTAATCCAGACGTCTTTGATTAATTCCTGATTTCTAAGGATCCATATTGGGCTATTTAGAGTATAAATTTCAAACATGAGTTCTGGTTGAATCTGCAGAGGATATGAGGTTTAAAAGTAGGCTCCTAAAATTGCCTACGAAAGGTAGAGGTTTTGGCCCTCGGAATCCCTGAATTTCCAGAAATGATGTTTTGATGTGCTATAGTAGAAGAGGAGAATTAAAATGGCGACAACTATATATAAAATCTTAAATGGTCCCATTGTAGAATCACATTGAATCTGAAGGTATCAATTTGATATGCAACAGAACTATATAGCAATGTTGCAGTCTTTTGTTTCCTTATATTGATACAGATTTTTGTACCAATAGAATTGGGCTGCAGCTCTTTTGATACCTCAGCATTTAGTATGATGGAGTTCTGGATATTGTTATAATTTTCTCATAATTCAAACCTGAAATTAGAACTAAAGTAATATCATGAAAGTTCAATATTATGTGATTCTCAGTTTCCTCGCATTGTCAAGGTTTATTTCCAGGTGTATGTATTTCACGATATCTATGTTGCATAATTTAAGAATTCATGCTTATAATTGTAAAGTACTTCCTACATAAAAGTGACGAGCCAAAAAATTGATTTAGAAATTCTGTCATGCACTCAAAATATATAAATTGTACTTTCAATTTCATATTTGAGGAAATTTGGATTGCAAATTCATAACTGAATATGTTTTTCTTAAGTGGAATAATGTTTTGATAAGGATAATAAGCATATGACAGAAAAAACAAAGGGTAAGAAGCATTTCAGCTAAAAATGCTGGGGGTGGTTTTGTCATGCAAGAAAATCAAGATCTGCAAGTGTGAAGTGGAGGATCATATTATCCTCCAGAATGAAGTTTCATGAGATAATCAAGTAATCTAGCACACAAGTGCGGCTGTGAGCGAAAACTACGTAGCAAATGTAGTGTAGAGAATAAATTGCAAACGACCATGACAATCATTATAGATACTCTCGACTTTATGCATATTTATCCTATTGTGTATTATGTATATCGATATCGTATATGTGGTCACTGTGGTCATGCCCAGGGGAACAGGTGGGTACGGTGGGTAGTACTACCCAGATGGAATCTCGGATGGTGGGTAATTACCCACCTGGAAATTCGAGCGAAAAAACATGCATTTGGGTTTTGATCCATTTTCATAATATGCGCGCGTAAAGACCAAATCCGATCTGACCCAATCAGTCCGCACTAGCAAAGCTAGTCAGCTGGTGCGCGCTTCATATGCGCGTGAACTACGAGAAAGGAAAATGAAGTAGACGATAGAGCAGGCAGGTATTTGTGCAGGTTATTGTGAAAAAAAAGTTTAGGTAGCGCTTTCTTTTTTCAACACATTAGAGCGATTCATTATTGGTGAAACAGAAGACGTGAAAAAAATCATCAAATTTTAAAAGGTTGATTTTAACGAATTTAGATTATTAAGTGATAGAGATGTGGCATTGGTTTTGATGAAACGTAAGGCTGTAAGACCAGAATCTTTAAAAGATGTCGTGCAATTTATGAAAGAAAAAGATTGGTGTCAAGAACTTGTTCCTGAATATTCGAGATTCATTGAATTACTCATAACCATTCCTGGGTCATCTTGCTCCAATGAGAGAAGTTTCTCTGTTTCACGTAGAGTAAAAAATTACTTGCGATCGACTATGGTACCAAACCGACTGAACCATATCGCGATTTCACATACATACCCTGAAAATATTGATAAGCTCGATTTAGAAATTCTGATGGATGAATTTATCTGTAAAAATTCGAAACGGACTTCTGTTTTTGCACTTCGAACATGAATGATTTACAATTTTGATAACGCGATAAAACGATTGTTTGTTTTTTGAAATAAAAATACAAAATAAAAAAATGAAAAATGTTATGTTTACGTCGAATTTGTTTCTGAAATTATGAAATATTTAAGTATGACACCCCCCCCCCCCCCTTAAAAAACTTCCTTCCTGGAATCAACGTATTTCGCCGGGCCTGACTATGGTAACAGTTTACAATATTTTTACATTTCAGAATTGAAGCCGTTTGTCAAAAAAAGCAACTAAATACACCAAAGTGACTTATTACATGTCATCTACTGAATTCTGCAATAAAGAATTTATTAAAAATCTTTGATTAATCTTGAAATTAAGTACAAAGTATGATAATTTCCGAAAATGGATCTAAGTAAATTTTCAAATCTCCGCTGATATTAGAGGCTAAAATATAACTTACGATAAAAATGTGGTAAAATCGACGGGTATGTAACTCACAAATTCGGTGTACACCGATTGCATGACTGCACTGTAAAATTGCAACATGATTGCAGTGATTGGAAGGTGACAACATGGCGATTGCAATGAACTTTGTACACCGATTGCAGAAGTTGTGTACTCCTCGTGGGTAAACCTATAATGAAAAGCTAGAAATAATTTAAACTACGTGCAAGGACAGTAAATTTGTAAAACAAAAAAATACAATGCATCAAATCATCCTTCGGTGGTGAAATATATCAGCTAAATTATGACCTATATCTTATTATCGAAAAGGATCTAAGTATTATAAAAACAAAAACTGAGATGAACGTCACTCGGAAAAAAGGGTCGAAGTTAGGTAAAATAAAATGTTACATAATATTTTTAATTTTCTTTGATGGTTTTTTAATCATGAGGCTCAAGTCAAAAATAAATAAAGGGAAATTATTCAGTCATAAAGACTACGGGAAACTATGTTTAATCTTCCAAAAAGGTGGACGCGGCACTCAGAGAAAAAGTTGTCTTGAAACTAAAACATCGTCCTCTTGCTTGTTTGGCTTTGAACCATGTGATTATATTTTTTAAACAAAGAGAATTATTTGGCTGCAAGATTAGGTGAAGTTAGTCGCATAATTTTTGCTGCAGAAGGATTCCTGTTGAGATAAATGAAAATCCTTCCAACCTCAAATTTAATAAGAAATTCTAATTTCTCTGAGTGATATATATTCTTCATAAATCTACGCTCCCGCAGTGGGCAAGGAAAGAATAAAAAGTGAGAAGAGTCAAAGCTTTGTCAGATTTGCATCAATGTCCGTATCAGGGGTTTTTGGGGTCCTTAATGTCGAAACTGATGTAAAATACCGAAAAATCAAAGTGACAGAGCCAATATGGTAGCCAAAAATGGATTTTTTGTAGGCTTGCGCAACACCTGATACGAATAGGCATTTGTGGTTGCTGATGCCGAATCTGATTTTGAAAATTATGAATTAAAAATTACGGAGGCACTATATGGTAGCAGAAATAGAATATTTTATAGAGAGTTGTATACTTGATAAAAATAGGTTTGTGGGATTGCTGATTCGAGTTCCCACGGTAGGCAGGAAGCGACATTAAATCACATGAAAATGACGATGAAAACGGAAAGCCGGAATGTGTTTGTACTTGATAATGGATGAAAAATCTGTTCGAATTGAAATGCTAGCTGCTTCTGTTTGTAAGAAGTTCGAATTTTTTTTTTGTGTAGGAACTTAGGAAGAATTTGTGAAACATAGAATAACTAAGAATCGCGAGAGACAAAAACTTTTCTAATGCTACATTTTTAATAAATAACGTCTAAATTATGAAATAACCTTTTTTGGCATATGAGTATATATATATATATATATATATATATATATATATAATTTAAAAAAAGATTCAAACAACCACCGCAGGGTCCCAGTAAGAGCAAGCGCCATCTAAAAAATGTCAATAGCACAGGGCACGACGAAATCAGAACGACAGACCGGCGAAACCCGTATGTGTCTTAAGGACACGAAGCGATGCAAGGACCTCTGCTGCGAGAGCTTTGGCTGATTCAAATCGAAGGCTGAAACCGACGATGGATCAAAAGACAAGAAGACGCTTGCATCAGCTGAACAAGAAAATTTGACGGGCAAGACAGAATGCGTCCCGTGTTCAATGTGTGATTGACTACATAACATCTGGTAGACCGTTCACGGAAAGGGTTCGAAAGTTCGCCCAAGAACTAAGGACCTTGAATGACACACTGAACAAGTCAAAGCTGCTGACAATCAAGCAGCATATTGTTGACAAAATAAGGTTGTTATCTGACGCAAGGAGGAGGATACAGAAGAGGGAGAGATGGATCAGGGAGAATCAACAGTTTCTTGCTGACCCATCACGTCTCTTCAGTGATCCCCCTGTTTTTGTAGAAAATCCACCCAAGCCCAAGGAGGTAGAGACTTTTTGGAGAGAGGTGTAGAAGATCCCGAAAACACTAGAATTGAAAGAAGATACTGACAATATCATCCGCTTCAAGGAGTTTTGCGACAGCCTCATAAAATCTGAGGAGGAGTGCCCATCAGTCACTGCCGAAGAGGTGAAAAAAGCACTCAGAGGCACGAAGAACTTTTCCGGTGCTGGACCAGATTGTATCAAGAACTTTTGGTGGAAGAAGTTTACTCCTATACACCAACATTTGGCCCGCATATTCGCCTCATATTTAAAGTCGGAGACGCCTATTCCGCAGTGGCTGGTGTTAGGACGCACTATACTCCTACCGAAAAAAGGCAACTTGTCCAAATCAGAGAATTACAGGCCAATAACTTATTTGAACACAATGTATAAGATCTTTACAGCTGTCCTAAATAACAGGATTGTTCGACGAATTGAGCCTGTATGGCGAGAGATGTACGATTAACGAGACTCGAAAAAAGGTGTAGCAGGCTGTCGAGAGAACCTGCTGATTGACGAGTGTGTCTGTAAGGAAGCTACAGACCATCAGCACGTCCTGTCAATGGCCTGGATTGACTACCGGAAAGCTTTTGATTCAACCTCTCATAGACTTATCATCTGTCTGTTGGAAAGCTTGAAGGTACATCCACACATAGTGAGATGCATAGAGAGATTGATGCCTCTTTGGGAAACTAGATTTACCATCTCATCTAGGAATCATCGTCTGACGACCAACAAGGTCACCTTCCAGAGGGGCGTCTTTCAAGGGGATAGTATGAGCCCCTTGCTTTTTTGCATCACACTTCTGCCTCTATCTCTCGCACTACGAAATTCTCCTGGAAACCTCTGTGGCGACACTAATCAGCGTGAGCATAAGGTCACTCATGTATTTTATATGGATGACCTAAAGATCTATGCCGCTGGTAAAAGCAAACTTCAAAATGCTATAGATATCGTCAAGAACTACACAGGAGAGATTGGGATGGACTTTGGTTTGGACAAGTGTGCCAAAATTCAATTGAAGAAAGGAAAGATCACTGGCGTTCCCAAGGACCCTGAGCTTATGGATATAAGTGTTATTAGACATCTTAAAACTGGAGAGACCTATACATACCTGGGCGTGCCTCAAAGCCGCATTCAGGACGTAACATCAGTGAAGGAGTCTCTCCGAAGCAGATACAAGCATCTTCTTTCACAGATTTGGTCTTCCAATCTGTCGGCGTTGAACAAGGTATCTGCGACTAACATGCTTGCCGTCCCGGTTCTACTCTACTCGTTTGGGGTGGTTCAATGGACGAAGAACGAGCTTAAGGCCCTTGTTGTCACCACGCGTAAGATCATGCATATGCATAAAAGCTTGCATATCAATTCGTCAGTTCCGTGATTATACATTTCACGCCCTCAAGGCGAACGCGGACTTCTGAATCTCCAATGTCTTCATAACCGAATTGTTTTAAGTACAGCTTACATCGTTGCGAATGGCAGAGATCCTCTTCTAAAGATGGTCAGAAACCACAAGATGATTGGCGAAGGAGCGTTCCTTTACAAAGCCGCGGAGCAAGCTGCCGAGACCCTTGACCTGAATTTTAACATCAGAAGTGAGGAAAGTGCATTACTCCATCTAGATGCTTCACGTCTAAAAGCCGAAGTGAAGAAAACAGAGGTTGAAAAATTTCATTGAAAGCTACTCGACAAGCATATGCACGGCAACTTTTACAGAAATGTAGAAAAACAGTCTTTGTCGAAGGAGCAAACTTTTGCTTTCCTCAAATCATCGGGGCTCAATTCAGGTACAGAGGGCTTTATTTTCGCATGCCAAGACGGTGTCGTCTCCACCTTAGCATACCGTCACCGCATTTTATGTCGAGAAGTTCCCAGTGATAGGTACATAGCGTTTCATGCACACGCTGAGTACCTAAAATACACACTATCGGGGTGTCCGACCGACGCAGGAATAATGTATATCTATAGACATGATGCGGCCCTAAGAGTACTTTATTACCACCTTTGTCGCTCTTACGGTGTTGGTCGCGACCCTGCCCTGCCGAACGCTCCAAGGGATATAGAGTCAATTGTCCGAAACGAGAAGTGCCAGATTTTCTGGAACTACGATTTTCGGGCAGCAGTCTCCGTTGCGCACTCGAGGCCTGACATTGTTCTCCAAGACTTCGAGAAACGAACTATATTTGTGGTCGAATTCTTGGCTCCGTCCGAATACAACATCACTGCAAAGGAGAAAGAAAAAGAAGTGAGGTATCAAGACCTTAAAAGAGAACTTGCGAGATGGATGCAGAAAGCTGTCATGCTTGGGTCGCTTCGTGTCCTCAAGACACACGAGGGTTTTGCCGGCCTGTCGCTGTGATTTCGTCGTGCCCTGTGACCACCCATCTCACGGATGTGAGACGTGGCCATTGGTGTATTTTACTGCGGTTCTACGGGGGGCTATTTACATTTTTCATTTTAAGATGGCAGTTGCTCTTAGTGGTACCCTGCGGTGGTTGTTTAACTTTTTTTTAAATTATATATATATATATATATATATATATTTATATATACCCTTGTGTGTGCGTTTATGTATGAATATGTTTAGAAGTAAGTTTTTAGCCGATTTCATACGTTACCAAGGTGCACCGCGTGAAGATAACTTATATTGCACCACTTTCTTTTTTTCTGCTTTTCTTTGTTTTTTTGTTTCTTTTTGTTTTTCTTTTGTGTGTTTTTTTTTAAATTTTTCATCATTTTTCAATATTTGAAGTTTCAGAATACTGAAGAAAAAATTTAATGTTTTTAATTAATAAGTGTTCAAACAATTCAAATAATCAGTATTTAATCTCAAATAATGTCATATATTTAATTATAAAACTCAAATTGTGTATGAATAAATAATAAAATGAATACATAATCATACAAATAATAATTAATGAAATCAATTATTAATTAATGCATGTAATTTTACATGTGTTGGGATGAAACAGCAGCTACCGCTTTTCTCAATCGTTTTGGGAAAGATTTATCTCCGATCATATTTATTTAAATCTTTCCCAAAATTCAATGAATTCTATGTGAATCGATTCCCCAGCACGCTCAGACCACACTTCTAAGCCATCGTTATTTAGGAGCATAAGGGTGGTTTTAAATTATCTAGAATAACGTGGTTTTGACGGTTTGAGAAATATCTGTGCTTTTCAGAGCATTGCGGAGTTTACTGATGTTTGTATTAAAATCACGGAGATCCACTTGCTTTGTAGAGAAGCATGATTCTGCAATTGCGTTCATTGCTTCAAATGAAGCAATGCGAAGCTGCAATCGGTATGGTCCAACAGTTTCATAAATTTCGGGATCCTGAAATTTATCCGCTTCTCTTAAATATCTCCGACATTGATTGCCTTCAAAGACATCGCTTTGAGAGCTTTTATGAACTATACTCAGCTTTTTTGTAAGCAGCAAAGCTTTCTCGCGGCCTACTATTTTGGCGATTTCATTCCAAAAGAGATGATTAACAAATCCTTGAAGGAGGTGAAGTTCTGGAGGAACACATTTCTCTATTACGTTACATATCATATTCATAATTATTTTCTTCAACGAATAAAGGAAAAATAATTATACTATGACATTCTTTAGCTTTTTTCTTGTCACTACCTGAGAGTTTAAATTGTAAATAATCTTCTTTCATGTGTTTGTACGTTTTTTAATTATTATTTTGACTATTTATTTCTAAATTACTTTCTTCAGTGATTTGATTGAAACTCTCTAATTCACTCAACGTCATAAAACAATAAGGGCAAGGGTATGTGACAGTTCCCATCTGCTGACCATTAAAAATCAAAAGAAGCTTAATATCCAATGAAAATTTAAAAGGTATTTCGTTTAGTTTGGTGGAATCAACTAAAGTTTTGAAGTTGCCATAAGTTTCCTAAATTTCTGGAACGATGCCTAAAATAATCAATCTATAGACGCTGTTTAGTTTGCGTTTATTATCAATATTTCCGCCAGAAGAATAACAGGAAACGTTCTTGTTCTCTACACTCATCTGAATCATTTTTTTCTACTCCTTGATATAAAATAGAGATTGAAATTTCAAAAAAGTTTTGGCCACCGTCTGCCATAAGTTTCGTTTTAGCTTGCTGGATTTTCTTTATATTCCGCTGTTCAAAAATGAAGTCAAGAAGTTCACTTGCGTTAGCATAAACGACTGGTCTTACTTTAATTCCTTCTTTTGTCTCGAATTGATAAAGATCTTCTTTGTAAATATTTTTCATCGTCTTTTGTTTCTCTTGCATATGTTGGTTGTAGTTCGATGGCACTGATTTTCTTCCCGCCGAACTGAGAAAAAAATTTACTATCCTTTTCGTATAATTCGTTGATGATGTTGTTGTTGCTTGAAAGTAGTCTAAACTTTCAAGGGAGAAGATTATTTCAGTTTTTTTTATTAACAGATATTCGAGTCTTCTTAACTACTATATTATTTAAAGCAAGCTCATCATCCTCAATATCATCATTGATACGAGTGGTAATTTTTCTTCTTATATGTCTAGTTATGATTTGATTTTGCTATTTTTCAGGCAATTTTCCCACTGAATTGAATACATTGTCACGTGCACTTGAGGAATAAGGACCTTCACAAGTATGTGGAATACCTTTACCTATTTTTTGAAAACCACGGCTACACATTTCTAGGGAGTATCTCTCTTTATTTTCATTTCTTTTTGAAATGTAAATCATACTAAATCCAAATCAATTAAAAATAATTCAAAATAAAATCCACTGCGAAATCCGTCATTAATACAGAAACGTTGTACAGCTATATACTATGTTTTTCAACATTTTGAATTTAAGATTGGAAAATTAATAAGGTATGAGAAGAAGAAACATGTAGGGAGTGTAAAAACAATAAAATGGAAACTTTAATAAAAAATTACCATCAAAATAAGAAAAAGATACAAAGTTAAAAGACTTATATATATATATATATATATATATATATTGTATTCAATTCTAATTTTAAATACCCTTTTTTTATCTCCTAATATCTAAATTAATATGTTTAAAATATTCATAGCATTCCATTCTTGCCCAAAAATAATCTCTCCTACAACCTTATATTTAAATTATACATGCATAATTAAAACGGGGATTGCTGAATGGGGCTACAAGTCTAATGGGCCTTCAATTTTACGAGAGAGACAAAAAACCTTTCTAGAGGAACAATTTACAGCCGCTTGTAACAGAATTAATAAGTTCATTAGTTGCAAGAAAATTATTTTAAATACATACATTTATTTACTGTATGAACAAATAAGACTATTCAACAGAAAAAAGGAACATTTATAGTATTTAAGTACACTTGATTAATTTAGCTTGAAATCTTTGAAATTTAAAAATATTTGGATATATATGAATAATCAATTTTAGGGTAAAAAATGGCCAAAACTCAATTTTTTTACTGAACAATGTAATTATTTCCAGAGTTATTCCAATTTTTCAAAAACTTTGAACTTTGACGTTTTTTCGAATAACGCAGAATTTTATGGCATTTCGTGTTATGATAAGTATACATTTTAATGTTGATGTAGGGTCAGTATACGTCAGGAATATCAGGATCTGCAAGTGGTTGTTCGATTTTAGGTAAACTTCGTGAAATTATAGTGTTATATAAGAGACATTTGGGGTCCAAAGGCTTTTTGAAAATTTTAAAAATTACGGGAGTTACGCCATGTTGAATTTCGGCATCACATTTTTTTGAAATATCTATATTTCTGCAACCATTGAACGAATTTCGATAAAAATTGTAGGCGTTGTAGATAAAAGTATACGCTTTAAATCAAAAATTCCAAAAAAATTTTGGGTTTCAATTTTGACCAAAAAAATGACAAAAAAATTTTGAATTCAGTTTTTCGTCAAGAAGCGAAAAATTTGTTTTTTCTTGTTAAGACGATTCAATTCCTTATAATTTCACCTTTAATTTGAAAAAAATTGATCGTGACTCTTCTGGATCACGAGATAATGGCATTTTAGTGGGACCGCGCGCTGCCACGGCGCTGCTCTCTCAGTGTCGCACGGTGGAGAAAGAGCACATTCTTGGACAAAAGCGCCCGACACGTACCATTTATTTGAAGACTTTCAAATTGACTAAAACCTTACATAAATCGATGTAATAACTAACTAAAAATTATTCTCAGTCCGTTAGATTGACCAACAAATCGTTAATAATGCTATAAAGAAGCTAATGAAAACAAAACTCAATTTTTCGTTATTTGCAATGATTAGCTACTTAAAATCCATCGATTTTGTATGAAATACGACAGATACTAATGAGCAATTACAATTAGTCAAAAATAGTCTACTTCTAATAACTATTTAAACATTTTTTGTAAACAAATACACATTCCGACCATTTTTTCATGATTTTATTGCGTAATCAACTAAGCCTTTTCATAAAATAATGACAAAATGTGCAATTTGTCTATAGGAAATATTTACATTAAATAAACACTTTTTTGAACAGAATCTTATAATTGTAGTTAAGAGCTTTTTACGCTATGAAAAACATGACAGCCAGGGTTTTTGTGCTGTCTGAGTGAGTTCCCCTTGCCTCTCACATATCGGGGTGCTTTCTGAGTGAGTTCCCCTTGCCTCTCACATATTAGGGTACTGTCTGAGTGAGTTCCCCTTGCCTCTCACATATCGGGGTGCTTTCTGAGTGAGTTCCTCTTGCCTATCACATATCGGGGTGCTTTCTGAGTGAGTTCCCATAGCCTCTCACATATTAGGGTGCTGTCTGTGTGAGTTCCCCTTGCCTCTCACATATCGGGGTACTTTCTGAAAGAATTTCACTAGCCTCTCACATATCGAGGTGCTTTCTGAGTGAGTTCCCCTTGCCTCTCACATATTGGGGTGTTGTCTGGATGAGTTCCCTTGGCCTCTCACATATCGGGGTGCTTTCTGAGTGAGTTCCCCTTGCCTCTCACATACAGGGGTGCTTTCTGAGTGAGTTCCCCTTGCCTCTCACATATCGGGGTGCTTTTTGAGTGAGTTCCCCTTGCCTCTCACATATCGGGGTACTTTTTGAGTGAATTCCACTTGCCTCTCACATATCGGAGTGCTTTCTGAGTGAGTTCCCCTTGCCTCTCACTGATCACGTTTTCGTTCAGGACTTTTCTGTATTTCGAATTCAAAGGATTCCGTGGAAGCAGAGTATTGCCTACACTGTATTTCATTATCACCGATTGGGATAAAAGAGTGAAAGCTTCTGGTACCTGGAATCGCTTGAGCTTTTCCAAAGCGACTCTTTAAATTTCGAGCTTTTTTGTTGTGATCTTTCTCAGAGCAGAAGAGCAACTTTATATTGGGTAAAGCCTCAGTGCCCCATTCGTACAAATCTTTGGCTGTCAAGATTTGTTTGTGGCTTGGACGCTGTAAACTAGCTCGACCAGCTTCTCGCTTAAGAGTTCCTCCAGTACCATCGCATGGACTTTTACCATGAGACGTAGCAAAGAACTCCCAGCGTGCCTCAATTCCAAAATCACGCTGATGATATGCGAGATTGATAAAGTTGCTCTTGTTCTTGTACTGAGATGCTGCACCGTCTATAAAATAAATTATTTTTCGAACTTGTTCGTGCTTTGCCTTCAACTCAGCTATAATTCTCTCCATGAAAAGATGAACTGCGCTAGTATTATGCTCTAGATCTTCCGAAATAATTGCACAACTTTCGCAAACAACTTTGTCATCCTTTTTAAAGTACACTACTGCGGGATGCACAGTAATCTGTTGCTTATTCCAATATTCGCTCCAAGAATGTGCTCTTTCTTCACTGTGCGACACTGAGAGAGCAGCGCCGTGGCAGCGCACGGTCCCACTAAAATGCCATTATCTCGTGATCTAGAAGAGTCACCATCAATTTTTTTTCAAATTGAAGGTGAAATTATAAGGAATTGAATCGTCTTAACAAGAAAAAAGAAATTTTTTCGCTTCTTGACGAAAAACTGAATTCAAAATTTTTTAGGACATTTTTTTGGTCAAAATTGAAAACCAAAATTTTTTAATTTAAAGCGTATACTTTTATCTACAACGCCTACAATTTCTATCGAAATTCGTTCAACGGTTGCAGAAATATAGATATTTCAAAAAAATGTGATGTCGAACTTCAACATGGCGTAACTCCCGTAATTTTGAAAATTTTCAAAAATCCTTTGGACTCCAAATGTCTCTTATATAACACTATAATTTCACGAAGTTTACCTAAAATCGAACAACCACTTGCAGATCCTGATATTCCTGACGTATACTGACCCTATAATAAAAATTATTAGGACATTTTACCAACAAAACAAAAAACAGGCGTGTAGATAATCACCGCTATTAGTGTAATTATCATTATTAAATTCTTGAAGCAGTTTAGAGAATTTTAGAAATATGCCCTTCGTTGGTGAAAGAAGCAACGATCTCGGATCTTTGATTATGGAATAGGAGTTTCGTGAACTTTATAATTTTTGAAAATTTTGATGAGGCCAACCTTGGTTTGAAATACAGCAAATCTCGCTCCTGTTAACCAGTTAACTGGTAATGACGCATATGCGCACTTGGAATAACTGCCACAAATCTCAATGGATTTTAATAAAAATTGGTATGCTTTAGTTTTTTTGGTCGCTGATGATGAATCCGGGGTCAAAATTGAGAAAGTCAAAATGGCGGATCCAATATGGCGGATAAAATATGGTAACCAAAAATACAAAAGTCACGTGATTTGAATGAAAGTCAGTACTAAGTGATTTTTTTGTCGCTGATGACGAATCCGGGGTCAAAATTATAAAAAGCTGATAATATAGTGGAATAGTCATGAGCGACTTGAAAACTCTCTTCAGTACTGCCATTCATTCAAGTCATGTGATTTTTGCATTTTAATCCGTCAAATTGAATCCTCCATGTTGAATTTCTCAATTTTGACCACGGATTCGTCATCAGTGACCTAAAAAACCCTTAGGAAATGAACTTTAATGATGAATACGAAATTATTTGCGTCCACCAGTTTTGGCACATAACGTCGATTTCGAGCCTACCAGTTAACTGGTTAACAGAAATAATCTGATTAAATTCAATATCTGGAAAAAAGGTTTAATCAAAATTTGAATCCCCATGTGAGAAATACGGATTCAAGAAGAATTTATGTTTTGAGAGGTTTTAAACAGTATCGATAAATTTCAAAAATCACAAGAAGCTAAACCAGAAAATCATGGAAAACTTCGCGAAATTTCGGAAAATTTCAAAAAGGGTAGTTTTCATGGACCCAGGAAAATTATTTATTCATTTATGTTGTTAAAAATAAAAGTACAGCTTAAATATTCTGACACAATTTGTCTGCATCTCAACTATTCTAAAAAATGCAATGTAATTAATATTATTTATTTTAATCAACTCATTAAGATTTTCAAAGGTTTTAATATATTTTAAGCAATACAGAACACACTTCTAAAGGTTTGAAAGAATCCAGAATGATAAATGACTCTAAGTAATTTCAAAAGGTTCAACAAGATTTTCAGTATCTTACAGAACTTGGCAAATGATGTGCGCACTGATGATGTAGAATTATGTAGTTTTGAAGACATGTTTAATTAAATTTAGAGAAATCTCCAACTTTATTTTATATGATTTTAGATTCAAAAGTTTTTCAAATTTCAGAGAATTAAAAAAAAATATTCGAAAGTTTCTACAACTTGACGAGATATTTTACGCAATTTCTATACAAGATTTTGCAAGCTTTCAAATTATAGTTTTATAAAAATTATTATTTTTTTCTTATTCTTAAAATTTATTAAATATGTATATATATTATTATTCAAAATAAAATTTTTTAAATAAACAGATTTCAAATAAATCTTTGCTGAATATTGATAAATATATTGTGAAAAAACGAACATATACAGTTCTTTCTTCGGTAACAAATTTTGACCCCCTTAGTCTAAATATTATATAAATTAATGAATTATTGAATGAATATTTATGCATACCAATGCAATTTCTGGATCCTTCTCCAAAAGGCAAGTAGACCATGGGTTGTCGAGACGCTTGAGGATATTTTCGCAGAGTTTCTGAAATTGAACACCAATCCATGAAAAATATCTAAACTGAAGAAAATTTTATTTTAAGAATTTAGAAAACACACATAAGGAACAAGTGAAATGAATTAGGATATGAACAATGCTACAACAATTAAAATAATTTATGTTTTCTCCCAAGAAAAAAAAGTTCAACTAGGTAATATTTAAAAATTTGTTACATAAGAAGGTTAATTAGTTACAAATTGTGTTTCTCATGTAATCTTCACGAGTCACGTGATTTGTATACGTCCCCAGTGGGCACAAACCTTGAAGAACATTATTAGAACGGCTCAAAATCGTCCTGAGTCAATCCAAATAACGTTCCTTAAACATACAATGTTTCATATACGTTTTAAGGACGTATTTGGAACATGAAACGTTTTCAGAACATTATTTGGTCTGATATAGGACAGTTTTTGAAACATTCCAATAATGTCTTTTGATCTGTACGTTCAAGAGACGTTTTTAGGACGTTCCTAAACCTTATTTTAATGTTCTGGTGAATTTCAAAACAAGATGAACTGCAATAAAAATTGGAAAGAAAACGATAAATATCTCAATGAAGAGAAAAGAAATGAAAAAAGCACAAAATTCAAATAGGCGTAACTTCGTACACATTTTTTTTGCAAATCAGAAAAATACGTATGTGCTTATTTCCACTGAATTGCAATCGTCGTCGAAAGATTCTGCGACCTGAAGCGTGGAATCTGCCACATTTGGAATGGATTTGGTCATGCAATATATTGACACTTCTAAGTTTGGTTTTGAGTATTAGATATTTGATATATGTATATATTATAAAAGCACTGTAAAATATTGCTGGCGAATGTAATTTATGATTTGTGTAATAAGTTTACTACAGGAAGTATCATTAAGGTGTACAATTTATAGCTCTACAGCGCACGTTGAGACCCCACCGATGAGGATTAGATTTGTCATACTGGATGAGTGCCTTAACATTGAAATGACCATTTCGTGACCGATTACTTCTCAGGAAAATTTAAGGACTGCTTTAAGCGTTTTTCATGAAGTTATAAATCACAGATTTCACCATCGTAAGGCCGTCTTGCGTTACCAAGTTAGTTAGTAAGGAAGTGAACGTCAAGAAGTAGAGTTGCTCAGAAGATGCTGTCAGTGAAGATCGTTCATCCTTTAAAAGTTCGTTGCAAAATATAAAAATTCTTACACTTGACGGACAAAATTACACGCTTATGGACTGTGGTGGCGAAGGTGATTGTTTTTTCAAATTTTTGGCATACAAACTAAATAAATCCAGTCATCAAAACATTCGATGTGGAATAGTGAATCCCGTTACGGAATAATGTATTAAACATCAAGTATAAACAATTTGTTAAAAATGTTTTTGATATAAGAAATTGCAGAAGTAGAATGTATTGCAGCATCCTACAAATATAATGTTAACATTGTTCTTGTAAAAATAGCACTTAGCAGTGAATAGTTTCTAATTCCCTTGAGAACAGATTCTCCTCGAAAAAACTATTAATTCACTATTTACTGGTGAAACTGACAATGGCTATTCCCAAGCACTTAAACTGCAGGGGAATGAAGGGGTTACATAAAATTAATTCTACAGAGAGGAGTGACCACAGCTCTTCTTTTAATATTTCAGAGTATTCATTCTGCCAGTACTGTACGTACTAATTGCGAAATCAGTGATCGCAGTACTTCTTCAAACGGTGCTAATGCGGTCTTAGATAGTCCTGCTTTTATTGACTGTTTAAACATAAGTGCGACAAACCCAAAAGTTGTAAAAAGGACAGCGAAGTGTTCAAATATTGGTGTAAGAAGTGTATGTCGGGTCACTGCCTAGAAAGTGAGGAATGGATGTAATTCTGAGTCAGAATTACAGAGCTGGAAGTAAACCTATTGAATTTGACGAACATTTACAAGGAGTAGTGCGTCGAACGATTTTTAACAACTATTGCAGTGAAGAGTATCCTACAGATGAAAAAATTTTGCATTACGTGCAAGACAATGTTGATGATTTCACAGAAGTAAGTGTTTTCACCTTGAGAAAATTGCTGAAGAACATGAATTTTACGTATAAAAAGTTAAAAAGTCATTCAGTTCTCATGGAGAAATCTTCGATAGCAGGGAAGAGAGCGAAATTTTTAAGACTGATTCATCATTATCGGCGAATTCGGTATTGCATTTATTATACAGACAAAACATGGCGTGGCGCTAATCATTACTTGAAATACAGTTGGTTCGAAAAAGTTGATGGAAATCACAGGGACAATTTCAAAACACATTTCTCCGATGTCCAAGAAGAAGATGAATACAGAGGATATTTTGTGTTTCCTTCAGGTTCCAACCAGAGGGTGATTATCCTTCATATTGGGAGCGAAGATGGATTCGTGGATGGCAGTTCGAGATGTTTTATTGGAAATAAAGTTTCTGCTGATTACCAGGATAAAATGAATGCTGCTCATTCCGAAGAATGGTTTCGAGAGGTGCTTTGCAAGTTGCCAATGAAATCAGTTATTGTTATTGACCAAACACCTTACCATACGATGTTGGATCCTGAACAAAGCAATCATACCCCCAATTGGCGGGAGTAAAATAATATTTAGTGATGACAAAGAGGAATATACCACTTCCAAATGGGGCGGATTCGTTTCACGATTTAAACAAAAGTAATCTTCTGCAGATTTGTGTACCCCACAAATACGAAAAAAGTTATTCATTGGAGAAAGTGCAAAGGAAGTTAGACACGTGGAAGAAATAGAGAGGATATACAGAGTTACTGATATTCTTTTGAAAACAGAAATTGAACCGTTTATCATCAACATTGATGGAGATAATTCATCCGATGAAGACATTCAGGAGCAAGCTTCAGAATTTGAGTAAATGAATTTAAGGTAAGGAACTTTTTCAACTTCTCTTATGACAATGTATAACTCTTTATCTTTTAACACGTCCATAAACGTCTAAACCAATTTGAAAGTGAGACTCTACATTATTATAACTGATAATGTAACTATTTCATTATTGTTGATAATAGGTTTTTAATTGATCTTTTTCAGCTGAAAATGTATCCTTTTTTGTAATCAAAATACAACTTTCCTGGGTCTACATTAGTCTCCTTTATTTGACAATTCAACAACATGGTAGAAGATTCAACTATTCGTTTGAAAATTCACTATTATTCTGGAAAATTCATCTTTTTGGTTGAAAATGTAACTAGTTGGTTCAATATTCATATTTTTCAGTTGAAAATTCAATGACTTCATTTAAAGTTGAACTTCTTTTCTATATTCTTACTTATTTCAGATTCACTTACTTCATTGAAGACTTAAGTATTTAATTGTTTGAAAATAATCTTGCGTATTTAAAAAATCATCTTTTCATACCCTTTCTCTACTCTAAAATTGAAATTAAAAAGAACTCATCATGAAAAATCAGCTACTTTGGTTTGAAGAGTCTCCCATAATATCTTTGGTTTGGAATTAATCTCATTTACTTGAAAATGCTAATATCTGATTGGCAATTTTATTATTTAGTTGAAAATGCAACTACTTCGTTCAGATGTAATCTTTCTTGTAAATATTTCGTTGGAAATTATACATTTTTTTTGGCTTACTAATAATATTTTAAACTAAAAATATTGTAACTATTCCATGTACGGTTGAGAATGAATATTTTTAATTGAAAATTCACGTTTTGTAGTCGGAAATTCATTCTTTTTGCTTTAAAATCTAACTGTTTGGTTTTAATTAATCTAGTTGGTTGAGGGTTCAACAATTAGGTACAAATTAAAGTTATTGAACTTAAACTTAACTTCTGTCTTAAACATTCATAGGTTTACTATCAATGAAACTATTTGGCTAAATATTAAACTTTTTCAATTAAAATGTCACTTTTTTGTAGAAAATTCAGAACTAAAGCCAAAAAGATTAAAAGCTTTGAAATTCAAAAATTTTGTTGAAAATTGATGTATTTCGTTGAAAATTCGTATTTTTTGGTAGAAAATTTCTTCAGAAGTTTCTCAGTGGAAAATCCTTTCTGAAAATTTCATCTTTTTCGTTAAAAATGTGATATATAATTCCAATTGAAAAGTTAGAAATCTAAAGTGTTTCATATTGAATTGAATATGGTACTTTTATTAAATTTATTTGAAAGAATTTATTCCTTCTTCACTACTCTGTTTTCGTCATAAATAAGACATCAACCAGACGTAAGATATGAATTGGCTTGGGAATGCAAAATCGCATTAAACCAACTTGCAGAAAACGACAAAGTGGTTTTCAGAGACCACTTCATGAGGGAGTGTGGTAGATATTCCGAATATTGTGTCGAGTAAGACTTTCGTTGTATGAACTGATTGTCCCTGAGAAACCTGGGTGACAGCCACTCTTTCTTCCTCGAAGGCAGCATGTCACAAAATAAACAACTAAGCTCACTTATCAATTCACCTTTTTCACTTAAAACGTCCATATTTGATAAAGATAATAAGTTTATAAGACACTGACCACTAACCACTGGCACTGACCACTGCGTGACTGCGGTTTCATCAGTTGATAACTATGCATGACTGAATAACTGGCTTGATGGAATTGATTGTAACTCAAGACTTTCTTCAATGACATTATTTCTAGGATTCTTTTCTGCAGAAGGACTGTTGTTCAATCCCTGAGCCGGTACCAATGGGAATTTTTCTACGTTCTTCAACCAGGGATCTGGTGGTTTGGAACACACCTTAAGCTATAGGTCCCCTGATGAGAGGCTGGTTAGGTACCAATTTTTAGGCTTCGTGTCGAAGGGACTAGCCTTCGGGGTCGAAGTCGGTTTTGAGAAGACTCGCAAATGAGTCAGCGATCTTTTTGCGTTAGAGGTAACTACCGGGGACTCTTGCTCGATGGTCGCTGCCAATTTCGAGTAATGAAAACACACACAAACACTTGAATAACACATCAGGACAGTGCTTCGAATCTGTGCATCTAACTGATGACCTCAGAGGGATCACTCTGTCCATCCTAGCGTGCTAGGGAGGCTGCCGAATGGCAGAGTGGGTGGGGGCCACTTGGCCACTTACAAAGTAGGACATCATTCACTGTGCGCTAGGTACGCCTGGCACCTGAGAGATATATTCTCACGACACTGCCGGACATGCATTTATTTATATAGAAAGAGCATTTATATAAATAAAAAAAAGATATGAATGTGTAATAGATTTAATACATTTACGATGATTCATTATAATAAATTTAAACTTTAAATTTGAAGATTTTTCGGGTTTCAATCGTTTGCGAAACTATGAATGTTTCCGTCGTTTCATGGACATTGCAGTTCACTTCTTCAGGGCTGACGTGAAACTTAAGTTTCAGGTTATGTTGTTCTTATATATGTATTCTCTATGATGCCTGTGATTGGCCAGAGCGCCCCCTGGTGGGGAGTGGTCGAACTCGATTGGTCAATCAAGTCTTTTTTTTAACAACCCGGGAGAACGAAAAGCCAAAACGGATTGTTATTATATCCATTGTCCCTATTGATGTTATTAGGGTGTTTTAAGATTTCGATTGCTTCTCCATGTTTTTTCAGGAAAATATTGTACGTTTTTGCGATGATGGTTGTTTTGTCAAATAAAATGTTATGTCCTGTTTAGATATGATGCTCAGCTACTGCTGATTGCGTGAAATGTTTTAGCCTGACTCTACTTTCATGTTCCTTTACACGTTGACTTACCGCCCTCCCGGTTTCTCCAATATAGACTTTGCCACAAGAACAAGAGATTTCATATACTCTCGGATCACTGAAAGGTTCCATTTTATATTAAGGGTTGTTAAGAAGTTGTCCTATCTTCGCAGGTGGCTTAAATATAGTTTGGATGTCGTGTTTGTTGAGAATTCATCCTATTTGTTCTGTGATTCCTTGAATGTAGGGTAGGATAATGGTCGTTTTTCTCTCTCTTTCTTCAGTAGGTTGTGTTGACTTGTTTTTTTGACTGTATTTGCTTATTGCATCATTAATTTGTTTGTTCGTGTAATCGTTTTGTATTAGGATTTGTTTAACATTTTGCAGTTCCTTTGGTAAGTTTCCTTTATCTGTTATGGAGACAGCTCTGTCTGCATAACTCCTGCTCCTGAGATTGGTCAATCAAGTCTCACCTGTAATAGCCAACATCTTTATGCAAAATCTAGAAACTAAAATCTTCAACAAATCCAAGCTTAAACCGGAATTTTGGTGCCGTTACGTTGACGACACTTTTGTCATCTGGAGACACCGACTAGATGAACTATACCAATTTTTCGATTTCATCAATCAAATACACCCTGATATCCAGTTCACCATGGAAATTGAACAAAACGGAAAATTAACTTTCTTGGACGTACTAGTTTACAAAAGATCCGATAACACATTAGGACATGAAGTTTATAGGAAACCCACGCATTCAAACAAATACCGGCATGCCTCCTCCCACCACCACCATCTCAAAAGCAATCGGTCATCCACTCCCTTGTATACAGAGCTGTCTCCATAACAGATAAAGAAAACTTACAAAAGGAACTACAAAATGTTAAACAAATCCTAATACAAAACGATTACACAAACAAACAAATTAATTAAGTAATGAGAAAATACACTAAAAAAAACCAATCAACACAATTTACTAAAGAAAGAGAGAGAAAAATGACCACCAATCCTTCACGAAAGACCTCATTAAATCAGATAGAAATATGTATGTGTGTGTGTTGAAAAAACCTCGTTGAACCAGTTACAATTTCTATCTGGTTCAACGAGGTTCAATGAGGTTTTTGTCCACACACACATATTTCTATCTGGTTCAATGAGGTCTTTCACGGAGGAATCCTACCCTACATTCAAGGTATCACAGAACAAATAGGAAGAATTCTCAACAAACGCAATATCCAAGCTATATTTAAGCCATCCGCGAAAACAGGACAACTTCTAAACAACCCTAAAGATGAAAAGAAACCTTTCAGTGATCCGGAATTATATACATATACAATTTCTTGTTCTTGTGGCAGAGTCTATATTGGAAAAGCCGGGAGGGCGGTAAGTCAACGTGTAAAGGAACATGAGAGTAGAGTCAGGCTAAAACATTTCACGCAATCAGCAGTAGCTGAGCATAATATCGAAACAGGACGTAGCATTTTATTTGACAAAACAATCGTCATCGCGAAAATGTGCAATATTTTTCCAAGAAAACATAGAGAAGCAATCGAAATCTTAGAACACCCTAATAACATCAATAGGGACAATGGATATAATACCAATCCAATTTGGCCTTCCGTCCTCCCGGGGGTTTTTTTTAAACAGACTTGATTGACCAATCAAGTTCGACTAGTCTCCACCATGATGCGCTCTGGCCAATCACAGGCATCGTAGAGAATACATATATAAGAACAACATAACCTGAAACTTAAGTTTCAGGTCAGCCCTGAAGAAGTGAACTGCAATGTTCACGAAACGTCGACAACATTCATAGTTTCGCACACGATTGAAACCCGAAAAATCTTTAAATTTGAATTTATCATATAAATGTGCAGTTCGCAGAGAATTACAAGATGTGATCATTTCATCTATTTACAAATTCTAAGCGCATATATACATATTTGCGTGCGCAGAAGTGGGCGGTCCGTGAGTAGGGAATGCCGTGTTGACGATCTGCTCGTGGTCAGAACGTCTGTTCAGATTAACGTATCAGCCAAGTCCGTTTGACAGAATGACCATTTTGAATTGTAGCGTGTTCGTTGGTCACTGCAACTATTCATTGGACCCTTTATCTATCAAATAATCAGCACAGCCAACTAGTTGGCCAGTATCACGGGGTAATAAGGATAAAATATGATGTAATAATAATAGCTCAGACGTTTCAAGCCAGCTTCAGGCTATTCGCGTAACCGCACTGAGATCTACTATTCATTTTCTCCCGCGAGAAGCGTGCGATTGAGTGCCGTGTTTGATGATAACTAAAAACTGAGTTTATGTTTCCGTAAATATTCTCAATATACGTGCTTGTTTATTTCTGTCGTTGTTGGCATTTAGGTGCACAGTTGTTATGGAAACACCGACGCTCACTAGCACGCTTCTTGCTGTGGAAAATGAGATAGCAGATCACAGTGCGCATGTGCAAATAGTCTGAAATGCTGGCCCGAAATACCTGAGCTTGGCGCAGTTATCGTAGTTAGGACGCATGTACGGAGATCGGTCTCCTTGTTATTATTCTGTGGCCAGTTGACCCAGTAGTAGTTTGAGTCGTTACTGTCAGAATTCGGAATGGCAATGGAATGGCAGAACCAGCCTGACCATACGACAAGAGTCAAGGGATGATTGTGTTGCTTTGTCGATATCTCGAGCATTCGCGTCATCTGTTGTGGCTTTTCAAATTTTTATTAAATTACACTTTCTCGTGGAGAGTGAATTGAGTGTTTTTAGATGGAAAATTTTGCGCTTTCAAGAAAGGAAGGACTCTACGCTCGGCTTAGCGCCTCTTAAAGCCATGTTATACTAACTTCAAAATAATTTTTGGCAGCGAATTATGGTATAAAATCCGAAAGCATTGTATATACAAATTCAAATTTTTTACATAAAAAATCCATATTTTGAGTCCGATTCACGGCTCTTTTCCGATTAGTTTATGTGCACAGAAAAAACTTAGGGTGAACAGTGTTGCAGGTAACTTCGTATTTTTACCTGTTCGTATTAGTAAAACACAAATATTACCCTCGATGGGCAGAAACTGTCTTTTGTTCTCATAAAAGTTGTCACCACCGTCTTTAAAATTGGAAGGCACTAGCTTTGATCGCTGAAGTGAAGTAAGCTGATGGTTGGTGTAACAGGCAAATCGGATAAGTGCGGCTTCATAAAGGCTGACTTGCCGGTTCGTTACAGCTGTCAAAAGTTCCTTACAAGCGTGGGTAAAAGCAGAAAAATACCGAGACATAAGGGAAAGTTTACCCACATGGGGTAATTTTTGTTGCAGGTAATCTTCACCCCGAAATCCAGGTAAAGTTTACACTTAGTTTTTTCCGTGTGACCAATCTGTTTTAATCGTCAATTACCTCTTGAGAATGCTGATTTCAATCATTTTGACTGTTGATTCGAACGCATCTAGTCGATTTTTGTTTCCTGGGCATCTTAGCCATCTAAATTCTAACAATTTATTACTGCCAAGTACATTGTACAAAGCTGCAAACAGGGTTGATTGTACGATTCATCTTAAAACTGTGAATCAAACAACACAACGGCACGATAACATTTTAAGCATTTGCTCTGACCCAGGTAATTGGATGAGACAGCCATCCCGCTTCTCCACCGCACCAACTCAGTTGGCTGGGACAATCAACACCTACATGTCCATTAAAAGTGATTGCTTCAGCCAACTAAGTGGATGGCGCCCCAGCATCCAACAAAATTGGCTACAGCAAACAACTTACTGATCGGCCATAGTATAGCTGGGCGGTTTTCGTTACTATAGAGCAGTACTGGTGGGATACTGGCATTACTCCTGGTATGATACTTGTATAAACCCTAATGATAACAATGTTCCATACAGACTGGCAGTCTTCTGCCAGTACCGGGCCAAAACGTATAGTTGATACTCGCACAGTACTAGCTACACCCCTCACGATATATCTGTTGAATACCGGCTTGCAGTACTGGGCCAGTATTGCACCTCAATATTATCGGGGTACTGGTAGAACCCCTAATGATGAGAAATTTCCAAAGTATATTATAATTATAATAATAATTATTATTAACTATAATTATAGAATCATCTTTATAATTATTCAAGTATTTATATATTGTAGATATACTTATATTTAGTGGGTAGGTGTATGTGACAATGCTTATAAAACAAATAAAATTTTGCTCGCAACCTGGGGAATTCGAACCTATTTCGAGAATAGACAGAGATACGTTAAAAATAACGATATCCCTATACAATCATTTTCTTCGTCAGGAAGAACATTTATATCTTTCCAAAAGCACAGGGACCAATTACGCTCATCGTAAGTTTTGATGTGAGTTAACGACACTCAGTTGCTTCAACTAATTTTTCCAGATATTCATCCAAATGACATAAGCTTTCCTCTAACAAATAAAACATACTGCCGGGTTGTGCGAACACAATAAATTATAAACGTTTTATGAATTCCATGATTTTTATGATTGCTATGCAGATTATCGAAATAAATTACCATCAACTCATGAAGAATGTAAATTATGTTTTAATAACCATAGCACTGTCATACATTTTACTTTGTTACTTATAGCTTAGGACACTTTTGAAAATGTTAAGTGTATGCCACTAATTGGAGCGAGTAGTAGAGCCATCGGATTGTTGACGTATGGTATAGGTGTTTTATCACATACGTGAACCTTGTAATTCTGGAGAATTGTTATGAGGCCCACTTTCGTTTGAAATACAGCGAATCTTGCTCCTGTGAATAAATATAATTTGCTCGTAATTTATCAGTCAGAGAAATTCATTATTAAAGAGATTAAAAATATATTTCGCAAAGATAAAGAATTATTTATAGAGGAAAATTTTCTGAAGTGGATAATGCAACCTAGAGTGGGTAATTAATATTTGAAAATACTAATATTTGTTGAATGATTATTTCAACTCGCTCGATTGTTACTAATGTACTTATAATTAAACCCATCATTATCCACTGTAGAAAGTATTCCCCTACCAATGCAATTTCTTGGTCCTTCTCCGAAAGGCAAATAGACCATACGATGACGAGCTGCCACATCATTATCTTTAAACCTCTCTGGATCGAAAGTCTCTGGATCTGGATAATATTTGGGATCACGATGAATTCCATAGACTGGAATCCAGACGCTTGTGTCCTTTGGTATTGTCACATTGGTTCCAGAGAATGTGTATTTTTTAGAAGATTGTCTAACGAGCAGTGTTACTGCCGGGTACTTCCTAAGTGTTTCTGCAATTAAGGATCATTTCCATCAGAATTTGGAAATTTGAAATCAAAGCAGGTACTAAAATCAAGAATGGAACGGAATTGCTTGCGAAATATTGTTTCCTAACTTGTTTATGTGAGTTTTCAGATAAAAAACTAATCAAATAAAGTTACCTAGATATACCTTGTGCAAGTATTTCATATGTTTCACTCCATTGTATGTCAATTTCCCATCTGACTTTTTCAGCTCATTCTGAATTTCTTCACGAAGTTCATCTTGAATTTTAGGATTTAGAGCCAGTTCATATAAAGTATTACTCATCGTTGTTGAAGACGTTTCAAAACCCCCGAGATAGAAAATAAATGCTTGAGCTGCCAGAAAAGAGTCCGTCATTTCTACAACAGAAATATTGAAATGATAATTTGAATATGATAAACGATGATTGAAATATTATATTATTATACGAGGTACTGGCTGAAGCCTTTCGTTTTTGACTCAAAACTGAAGCTACGCAAAAAAATCTGCCCGCTGTGCCGAAACATTCTCTTCACGCGCTACGTGACATATTTAGACCTTGCACTTCACGCTCGGATATTCATTTGTACACTTGAAATGCTGGAATGAAACTTTAATGTAAATATCTTCCTTAGATCCCAGTATTTGTATGCATCTTCATATTCTGAATTTTCTATGTAATTAAGTTCGCGGTACACATTTTCATCGTAATACTTGAGCTACGCACTCTATTTTTGACAGAAATTTTCAAATGCATATTTGTTTTCTGAATTACTAATATAAATAAATAATATATATATATAATATATAATAATATAATAATAAACCATTCCTATTTATTCCAAATAGCTTAATAAAAAGCTGCAATCCTCTCTTCGGACATTCTTTCTTATTTCGCGTTGTTATGCTAAAAATAAGATTTTCGTTTTCATATTATTCTTGATGGATAAAACGGAAAATCCTACGAGTCTTGTTTTCGACTTTTTACGTACCTCGCCGGGAGACGGTCCGTTCTATTTTCATAATTAGAACAAAATCATAAAGCTAAGGGTGAATGTTTATATTGATACGCCTCTGACTCATAAGTGGACAAGAAGGTGGAACGAAGGGATGATTCACGAAATCATTCAATCATACGATCGATTGCGCGCGCCATCGGCTAATAAGTAGGGGTAGCGTGGGACCAATGCACTTTATACAGGGTGTCCACGCCAGGGCTTACCGAAAATTATGCAACCCGTGTTACACGCCAATTCTATTCTTATGACCGTGTACAGCGGGTTGCATACTTTTTGGTAAGCCCTGGCGTGGACACCCTGTATATCGATCACGGTGTCGGTGCCACTTGACTTCTTACTCGACCCTCTACGAGGAAGGAGCTTCTCTCGGTCTCATTGATCTACCTGTCCCTGAACACAGAAATTTGAATGAAATAAGCATCATTCAAAGAACGCAACTAGTCAGGATTCTCTTTTATCGTTTTGAACAACACTTCAAGGATACTGTACTAATTCTGCTTGAATTAGAATAGTAGAAGTGAGTTTGTGGGGAATTTAAAAACAAAAAAAGTTTAGAAATGTTTGTGATCGTTATAACCACTCTGTACTCTATTTAACAATGAAGACCTAGTTGTGCATGATTGTATGTTAAGCATAGAATTAAATGTTTGTGGGAAACTTTTAGATTTAAACAAAGTTAAAGTATATGCCTCTTCATAACGACCTTGCACCTTATTTAATTATAAGGACCTTGTTGTGCGAGTAGATTTAAATTTAGTTAAAATATGTATTTCCTCGTAACGACTTGCACCTAATTTGAATATTGGGACCTCGTTGTGCGAGTGAATCTCAAGAACTAATAAATTGTGCTTTTTCGTAAGCACCTCGCACCTTATTTAATTTTAAGGGCCTCGTTGTGCGAGTGAAGCTTGAGGTTCTTAATAAAAAAATGTATGCAGAAGAATCAGGAATGTAGTTGCAAAAATTTGAATGGATTGATAATTATGACTTCTCGTGACGACTCTGCACCTTTTTTGATCATAAGGAATTCGTTGTACAATGAAGCACAAAAATAATCATGAAATCATGTGTATTGATCTGAAATAGATCTTATCAGAAAGATCTATTAAAATTCATTCAACTCATCGCGTAAGAACGCAATCATATTTCGCTTGAGTGAACCCACGCTCGATTGATTTCTATTAAACAAGAGATTTGAACTTCCATGAGTGCAATTCTAGTTTGTTTTACTTTCAACTTTGGTTATAAAATGTTGAGGGCTAGTTTTAATGTCCTATTAGTATTGGAATCAACTTATATCGTTGGTTGCAATTGACTGGACAGGAAAAAGTAAAAGAAAATTGAACGAATCTCTCAATGAAAATAAATATCATTGAGATAAATTTGAAATGCAACATTAACATTAATAAACATTAATATAATGTTTGGTAAAAAGATCTTCCAACTAAAATCAGCCACTGCAGTTATAATTAAATTGAGAATATTGATAAGCACCAAATCGATCGCCGGTCAGATAAACGATAATGTTACAGCCTCTTTTGGGATTATATTGGAATTTTTTATTTTTGCATATCAATTTTGATAAATTAATTAAAAACGACGAGTTGTGTGAACAAATAGTTCAAAAAAATGTTCCTGGAAATTTTTAAACTCTGAAATTCCTCCAAAAACTGTTCCCCGTATTTCGCATCATTTGGCTGAAAATTTGAATTTTCTTTTTTTTTCATAGTATTTTCGATAAATTAAACCAAAATAATAAGCCCTATCAAAAAATTGGTGAAGTCAATTTTATAGGACTCTTCGAAAGCTGCAATTTCTTGTTGAAATTTTTTTCCGTATCTCACGCCGTTTGGTTCGTAATTTTAAATTTCTATTTTTTTTCGTACGTTTTTCGATGAATAAAACCGAAATGACAATTGCTGTCAAAAAATAGTATTTAGAAATTGCATAGGACTTTTCAAAGGCTATAGTTGCTTTTTGAGACCATTCCTCATATTCTACTTCGTTTGGTTCAAAACTGGAATTTTTTATTTTCCCATGGTATTTTCAATAAGTGAAACTAAAATGAAAAGTACTATAAAAAAATGGTCAAATCCAATTTTGTAGGAATTTTTGAAAGCTGCAATTTTTTGTGCAAACTTTTTTCCGTATCTCACGTCGTTTGGCTTAAAATGTTCATTTTCTATTTTTTTCATACCATTTTCGATAAATAAACCCGAAAAGACATCTCCTATCAAAAAATATTATCAAGGAATTTGCGGTTTGGTCCTGTCTAAATCTCCGATTTGGGGCCAAGTCTTTCTTATTTTGGGCCCAGCTAGTGCCATGACGATTTTTCCACGCGGGTATTTTTCGTTGATAAGTTATTACACAATAATAATCGAACCAATATTCTCTTGCCTGGAAATTGATTTTAAACCATTTTTCCGAATACAGCAAGTAAGTAAATAGATCCCCACGAGTGTAATAATTATTTCTCATTTGTTTCTTTTTTCTATATGAGTTTTATT
Source organism: Andricus quercusramuli (assembly GCA_932178445.1). Taxonomy (NCBI): domain Eukaryota; kingdom Metazoa; phylum Arthropoda; class Insecta; order Hymenoptera; family Cynipidae; genus Andricus; species Andricus quercusramuli. The sequence continues at coordinate 10,225 of CAKNXH010055043.1, read as the reverse complement.
ATTTCATTTTTTTCCTTATTTAGGATAATTCAATAAGATGGTGGGAAAGAGGAAAAACACAGCCACTATTACATCTAATGAGGATTTAAAAAAGAAAAAATCTATAAAAATTTAACAACAAAGAAAGCGAAGTCAAAAGTTAAAATCCAATGAAGAAACCTAGGAAAAACAAAAGTCAATGGAAGGAGAAAGATGGAGTGTAAGAAGAGCGCAAAAAAAAGGTTAAAAATGATCGTGGACAAACGAAGTGAAGAAAAAGAAATTCAGAGAAAAAAATTCAGGAAATTTTTCGAAAGATAATAAAAATTTCTTCTTCAATTTCGGAATATTTAGAAATTTGGCATGCTTTTCAAGATGGCATTTCAATGCAAAAGAATATGAAGGTTTTCGTTCGAAATGAACAATAGAAATGGTATTAGAAAATCATTAGGAATCAAATTAAAAAATTGTTGTAATTTTTTTTCTGGAAAATGCTTCTTTTGGAATGAATTGCCATACCAGCTTTTCTTTCTGTAAAAAAGAGTTATTTTCAAGATGATGTTTTTGGGTCTAATTTCATGAAATATTGGAAATTTATAACAAAATTTGTTATGAATGCTACCTTCAGTTTCTATTTGAAAGATGAAATAAAAAAAACTGCGATTTATATGAAAATCTCAAGTGATTGAAATTATGTGTTTGGGAATTTTCAAATTCTTTTTCAATAATAAAGTGAATTGGAAAAACGGAAGACTCTGATATCCTGAATGATGACCTGAATCTTGCTTTTGAAATTTCTAATTTAAGGAAGAGTTTTGATCGATATTTCTATATCAGGAACAAGTAAAAATCAACTGGAATCGAGCTTATAATTTTATGAACTAAATTACAAGTTTAGAAATCATTCTCAGTTAAAATTGTATTCCATTATTTTAAAGAAAAAATCAATTTTATTTTATAACTAATAACTCATCAAAATATTTATTTGAATTGAACAAATTCTGTCTTTGACATAAAGCCCAACAAATATTCGTTTGATTCAAACAAACATTTCAGTGATTGATAATAAATAAAAATTAACTTACTTATTTCATTCAACTTGTCTGGATTCTCCTTAAAAAATAACAATAAATCTATAAAATCATGTCTAACGACATTGTTTTTCTTTCTATACTCCATTGTTTCTAAGATCAAATTCGTAAAAAAATCGGTCATCTCCCGATCTATGAAAAAGGGCCCAAGGAGTTTAAATAACCATGGCGTCAGATCTCTCACTTTCGTCCTCATCGATCGCCCAAAACTATTATCGAGAATGTTTTGTCCCATTCGTGTAAAATCATTTTTCTCATCAGAAAGAGCATTTATGTCAATTCCAAAAACGCAGGAACCAATCACGTCCATCGTGAATTTCGATGTGAATTGTTGGCACTCGATTGCTTCATTTTTAGGTACCATTTTTTCCAAATATTTCTCTAAATGATTCGAGCTTTCCAGGAGAAGATAAAACATTTCCCTTAACTTTCCTGATGTGAAAACGGGAGAAAGTTTCTTCCTCAAAGGTCTCCACCTTTCTGGTTCGAGATTTACAAGATTTTGAGACATTGGTTCTATTTTTTCATATACTGGAAACCCCCGATTGGCAAAAGTATTGAAATCTTTTATCAATACGTCTTTTATGACTGCTGGGTCTTTGAGGATCAGAATTGGCGTATTCCTGTCATACACTCCAACCATAGATTCGTTTACAAATTCATCGTACATTTTTTTTGCGAATTCTCCAGGTGACAATCGATTTAACAATACGTCCTTAAAATTTCCCAAATATAACACTGGTTTTGGTCCTTGGACACATTGATTTTTCCAGAATTTATGTTTAGATGTTCCATAGCAGTAGATGAAAATGCAAATGACGACGACTATGCACAATATCTCAAATGGTCCCATAATGAAAAATAATAACTATTATTTTCATCAGTTTCGTCCCTTCTTCTTTTAAAATCTACAATTGATAAAATTATGTGATTTGGAATTTGAATTTCGTGATTTAAATCATATTTTCCACAAGCTTATTGCTTAAACTCTTTTTCAACTTAAGTCGACATTTTTAATATTTTGATCGACATTGTTTAATGTTAAACTTTTCAAAATATAATTTCGCAAGAATGCTTTCGTAAATTGTGTGAGAAACAAAAGAATAAATATATAAGAGAGATAAAAATATAATAAATGAAAATCTGAGGAAGGAGATAATATGAAATTTATAATTTTGTCCCCCTAAGTAATTTATGGACGCCCCTGAATAATCATTTAAAAGCTTTGCACAAAATTGAACAAAATGTACATTTTCAAGCTAAAATTTACTAGGAACGATTGAATTTCACACCACTAGTAATCTTTAGAATAATTGAGTTGGCCTTTTTAGATTAGTTTCATGTAGAATTCAATTTCATTTTAGCTTAAAAAATACATTTTCAATTTATTTAAAATTTGACAGTACGAGTGCTATATAGTTTCCTGTCGATAGAATGATGATTTCTGATCTGCTGGTCCAAAACCAAAATGGTTCTTGTTCTTAGCTAATTCTTATTATTCTTATTCTCTTCTTATTCTCATTCAATAATACAAAGAACATTTGACGAATGTAAGGAAAATTCTAATGCCTCCACCTCTATAAAATTTATTTACTTTTCTAAGAAAATGGATCGTAGGTGTATGTATTTAGCATCTAGTATTCAAAAATCTGAAATATATATAAATGCTTTAATAACATTCCAGCAAAAAGTGTGCATAATTTTTACTTTTTCACATGAATTTAGAGGGACGAACTTTATCAATTTTATTCTGTTTAACTCTATAATATTCAATTCATACGTTCCACAGATCCTGTGAATATATGTTCAAACAATTTTGGTGAAATGTGTTGAAAAGAAAACTTTGAAATTAATTTATTAGATAAATTTGAAATACCTCAAGTCGTCTATGTCCATCTAAAAACGAAGGTCGATGCTTGAAACTTAACTGTTTCGAATATTATTTGTTAACACTACTTTCATTACTCTTTGAAAAGCATTCTTAAATATCCTGTCATAGCAATATATTATAATTGACAACTCTGAAATTTAAATTTTACCTGTGTCAAATTCCGATATCAATTTGAAGTGACCCATATATGTAAATGTCTATGCAAAGTAATCACAATCCTAATGTAGTGAAGGCCTCTTCTGGTTTTGATATCTGGTTTCAAAGTAATAATATTAGACGAACTTTGTTTAAAAATTAACCTGTCTTACATTATGGAAGGGATAATGTAAGTACTTAAATGGCGTCGTTTTGCAATAGTGCTATTGAAATTATTTCATAGACTGAGCGACGTTTTATTGCGACGGCTCTCATAAACGGAAAATTCAGTAGAATTTGTGATTCAAATATCCAGATTAGACAAGTGCATATATCACAACTCTGAATTTGTTTCCGGAATATGAAGGTGAGCCTTCTTTTAATTCCGTTTTTTAGACATTCACATACATTATTTCTCAATATATACTACAATTATTATAAACAAATTAGGCGTCCGATTGAAAAATCAGAAATACCTTGGAATTGTATCCGAAATATATGGAAGCGCTTTTTTGATAACCATTTTGGAAACAATTAAATGAACACTTACGTCGGTTGTCAACCAGCACTTGTAGTTGGCATATGGCTAGTACGACGCCAATCGTACGCGAAACTCCCGTGCCGGTGTATCACCAGTAATTTATATCAGTAGTATGCCAGTACATTGCCAGCTATTGGATTAGGTCTTATGTCGGTATTTGACCAGTAACGCGTATCATGCCTATAAGCCAGCAGTAAAATAGCACAATGACAACCGTTGGCAGAACATTTATATCAGTATTCCACCAGTTATGCATATTAGTACTAAGCCAGTAGTGAATCAGTATCACGTTAACCACTGGCGAAAATTCTGCGTTACTATTCCACTAGTAGTGACAATTAGTCCTGAGCCAGTTGTAAGGCAGTGGTGACCAGTAATACTGGTTATAAACCAGTATGACGTAAACCGTTGGCAGAAATCTTGTGTCGGCATTCTACCAGTAATCACAGTCTGTACTGGGCGAGTTGTGAACCAGTATGACACCAACCGTTGGCGGAAATATTGTGTCAGTATCCTACCAGTAGTGACAGTCAGTACTAGACCAGCTGTAAATAAATACTATGCCGATAGTTGGCACAGTACTGACAGCCATTACTGGTATTTCTCCTCCAGTACAACTGTCGCGGTAACGCGTTAATCGTGGACGCTGGCTAATATTCGCCTTTCACCCTTGGGTAAGTCTAATCAGCCTTCAATTCCACAAGAGAGACGAAAAACCTTTCTAGAGGAACAATTCACATCTAATTTTAAAAGCATATAAAAGTAAACAAAACGGTAATGAAATCACATTTAGTACATACTTCTATTTATTTCATAAACAAATAACACTATTTAACACAAAAAAGCAACATTCATAGCAGGGAAAAGTTGCCTAAGACGATCCCCTTCCTAAGACCGGCCACTCGTAATATTTTGGTACGAAAACCTCATAGTCATCACTTACACATGCGAATACGTGCTCAGCAGAATTCTAGTTATTTTGAAAGTGCTTTTTTTGCACTGAAAGTAAATTAACAAAAACAGAGAGAAAAAATTATTTTTGGACGTTAAAGAACGAACTTTTACCTGTTTTAGAAGTTATGATTTAATAACTTTTAATGATTTGAAGGAGTAAATTTTTTTTTTTTATAGATAACCTTGTAAACTTTGCAATTGGTACTTACGTTTCATTAAATTTCATGTTGTTCATTAAAAATATTTTTAAAATTGTGATCATGTGCAATTCCTAAGACCAGCCCCGGTTAGGCTAGAACAATGTAGGTAAAAGCAAAATCTGCTTAACTTGTGTTTCTCCGGTGCTAATGACCTAAGGACTTCTTTGAGCATGGTCTTCAGAAAACTCTACTATGCTAACAGCTCACCATATGTCGACAAGGTACCTTTGATCAGAACTTGAATCATTGGTGTTAACTATTGGCACGTCAGGACATTCGGTGGCATCAAGGTTAAGTACGGGAAGCTTTTTACAAAAGTGTAGAGACTTACCGATTGGTCCTGAGAATTTGTTTGGTCCACTCACTTCTAGCCTTCGAATGATGCCCGAATGCTTGCCTGTACTCGTAGGACAACCATATCTCGCGCACTCTAAACTTGAGAGGTAAATTTCTTTTTCAGCGAAAAACTCTGACATGACATTTGAAGCACTTCCAGCTGACGTAGATTTCGATTAAACATCTCCCAAATACGAACTCCCAGGCTCCTAAATAAGAAGAGTGTGCTCTTGTCGTTCCATTATTTGATGTGATCGTCCGTCATTCTTTTGTTTCAATGCTTTCAGTCAAGTCCTTTTTGCCATCGAAGTAAAGAACTTTAATCCTGAAGTTGATGAGAGTTGATCTTTTTGCACTGCCCTACAAGCGTTTTTCCTTTCGCAAGATATTTTACTTTTGTCAGAAAACAATCCTGCTACTTCTGGAGCATATTTTCTTACGACGCTTAGGATAACGAAAGCCATTGCTGCCGCAGATCTATCTTCTATGGCATACCTATCGCAAAGTTGAGGAAACATCGGACACATTATTCTTGTTCGCCCATTTGGTAATTTGTTTCCAGGGGGACCAATTCTTCTACATCATCGTCTTCTTCTCCATCCTCAGTCGAATTCTCGTTTACATCAGGGTTTTCTACGGCTTCCAATTTCTGTCGCTTGATATTAACTTCATCTTCAACTCTTAACATTTCACCCACACGCTTTATTCGGTCCGCATGATTCTTTGTAATACTGGAAGGTGTAGAATCAAATGTTAATTTCATCGTCCTACAAGATCGCTGATCTACTAAAAAAGCTCTGAAACATTGAGAAATTTGGTCTGCACAATTGCAATCATCTTTGCACTTGAAAATCGATATATCATGGAGACTATTCTTTTGTTGCAGGAATAGCTTCAAATCAACTTTAAATCCGTTGTGGAAACATAAAAAATTTGACCACGGGCTATACAATACACAGTTACGAAATGAGTTGCCGTATACAACTTTTCCTAGTATTTTGGGCCTTAAAAATATTGTTTTATCTCAAAAAATCATGTGAAATGTGCGATTTTTCATCATTTTTATGTATAAAATGGTTGCGGCTGAGGAAGGAATTTCTTTTTCCCAATGGAACATTCGGGGAGTTATTTTGAAATCAAATTACAACTTTTCTACCCCCTTTCAATTATGAATTTCAAAATAAAGTTTTTTCACTGCGCCCTAATATGCACAGACATAATGATGTGGTGAGCATTACACATAAATATCTTGCTTAAACTTAGGACTCTTAATAGAATGGATGCCTTTCTATAAATACATTCTAGTGCCTATTTTGAAAAACAAAGATTGCATCTTATATTGGGATGTGACTATCCAGACGTATTATTTTATCCGAGTCAATCGACCCTACATTGTGATACGTGAGAAGAAAGGGAAAGATTCTACATAATGGGCATTGCTTGTCCACTTAAACGGAATTTTCGGGCAACTTATACAATTAAAAATCCATAAGTATAGCGAACCAAGACATGGTGTGAAAACAGTATGGAGGAATTAAAAACATGCATTTATTCATCCTATTGTAATTTCGACAACAGGCAATGTGCACTAAAGATGCATTGAACATATTTCATTTCTAGTAGTCAGTAGGGTACTGGCAGCAGCTCAGAAGGCAGTTTTATTAAATACCTGTCGCATTGTGAGAAACTTCTTAGACCATCGAAGCAGGTGACTAAAAACCTATAGAGTGTCAGATGAAAGCTCTAGAAAAGCATCCAGAGCAGAATATTCTTACCTGAAACGCTTACGGCCGCCGCTGTCTGAGGAAAACAGCGGTGGAAGACGAACTCCAAACTACACCATGCTCCCAATTTATAACTGCTACATCATCGCAAAAGATTTCAAACATCGTACTAGATTAATTTATAACATCTTCATTTCATCAGGTCCTTGACTTAGTCCGCGGCTGATAATGCAAAACCTGATTCACATACAAATAAGTTTGAAATAAAATGTATTACCTTGAAAAACATTGTGTAAATATCTCATAGTCGCTTCACACTTTCGTATGTTAATTTTCCATCCGATTTTTTTAATTCTTCTTGGATTTACAGGCGAAGCTTCTTTTGAATTGAACTGTTTCGAGAAACAGCCTGGGCTGCTATCAGAGTGTCTGTCAATTATGAAAGAGTAATCATATATTAATCGAAGAATTACCAAAAGGATCTCTTCTACAGATATGGATACATTCAGCAATTATAGAAGGGTCTAATTTAGAAATAGGTGAAATTTTTTTTCGCAATGGTCTCCATCTTTCTGCTTCATGGACAACTAGATTTTGAGAGAGAGGATCTATTTTCTCGTTAATTGGCATTCCACGATTGGCAAAAGTGTTAAAATCCTTAATCAAGACGTCTTTGATTAATTCTTGATCTTTAAGGATTAATATTGGGCTATTTAGAGCATAAATTCCAACCGTGGGTTCGTTCTCGAATTCATTGTATTATTTTCTTGTTATACCTGCAGAGGATATGCGGTTCAAAAGCAGGCTTTTAAAATTGCCTGCGAGAGGTAGAGGTTTTGGCCCTCGGACTCCTTGAATTTTCCAGAAATGATATTTTTATGTGCTATAGTAGAAGAGGAAAATTAAAATGGCGGCAACTATACATAAAATCTTAAATAGTCCCATTGTAGAATCACATTAAATCTGAAGGTATCAATTTGATATGGAACAGAATGATATTGCAATGTCACAGTCTTTTCTTTCTTTATATTGATACAGATTTTTGTACCGATAGAATTGGACTGCAGCTCTTTTGATACCTGATGATTTAGTATGATGTAGTTCTTGATATTTTTATAATTTTCTTGTCTCTATAATCCAAACCTGAAATTAGAACAAAAGTAATATCATGAAAGTTCAATATTATGTGATTCTCAGTTTCCTCGCATTGTTAAGGTTTATTTCCACGTGCATGTATTTTACGATATCTATGTTGCATAATTTAAGAATTCATGCTTATAATTGTAAAGTGCTTCCTGCATAAAAGTGACGAGCCGAAAAATCGATTTAGAAATTCTGTCATGCACTCAAAATATATAAATTGTACTTTGAATTTCATATTTGAGGAAATTTTAATTGCAAATTTATAACTGAATATGTTTTCTCAAGTGGAATAATGTTTTGATAAGGATAATAAGCATATCACAGAAAAAACAAAGGGTAAGAAGCGTTTCAGGTGAAAATGCTGGGGGTGATTTCGTCATGTAAGAAAATCAAGATCTGCAAGTGTGAAATAAAGGATCATATTATACTTACTTTATTGTTACGTTTTTCAAGTCGCATTCCTGCGAAGACTTCTGATAGAGTGATCCAGAATGAAGTTTCATGAGGTAATCAAGTAATCTAGCACACAAGTTCGGCTGTGAGCGAAAACTACGTAGCTAATGTAGTGTAGAGAATAAATTGCAAACGACCATGAAAATCATTATAGATACCCTCGACTTTATGCATATTTATCCTATTGTGTATTATGTCTAACGTTATTGTATATGTGGTTGCTATGTTAACAGTTTTCAATATTTTTAAATTTCAAAATTGAAGACGTTTGTCAAAAAAAAGCAACTAAATACGCCAAAGAGACTTGTTACATGTCATAAGTCATTCTAAAAATCTCCGCTGATATTAGAGGCCGAAATATAACTTACGATAAAAATGGGGTAAACCCGACAGGTATAGAACACACAAATTCGGTGTATGTACGCGGATTGCATGACTGCACTGTAAAATTGCAACATGATGGCAGTGATTGAAATGTGACAACACAGTGATTGCAATGAACTTTGTACACCGATTGTAGAAGTTGTATACTCCTCGGGTGAACCTATAATAAAAAAGCTAAAAATAATTTAAACCACGTGCAAGGACGGTAAATTTGTAAACAAAAAATCAATGCATAAAATCATCCTTCGGTGAAGAAATATACTATCTAAATCATGACCTATATCTTATTATCGAAAACGATCTAAGTATTATAAAAACAAAAACTGAGATAAACGTCACTCGGAAAAGAGATTTGAAGTAAGGTAAAATAAAAAGTTACATAATATTTTTAATTTCCTCCAATATATTATTTTAATCATGAGTCTCAAGTCAAAAAGAAATGAAGGGAAATTATTCAGCCAGAAAGACTACGGGAAACTATGTTTAATTTTGCAAAAAGGTTGACGCGGCACTAAGAGAAAAAGTTGTCTTGAAGCAAAAGCATCGTCCTCTTGCCTGTTCTGATTTGAACCATATGATTATATTTGTTAAACAAAGAGAATTATTTGGCAGCAAGATTAGGTGAAGTTAGTCGCATAATTTTTGCTGCAAAAGGATTCCTGTTCAGATAAATAAAAATCCTTCCAACCTTAAATTTAATAAGAAATTCTAATTGTGTCAAGGAACCTCCTTAACACAAGAGGAAATTCCTCTGAGTGATATATATTTTTCATAAATCTATGCTCCCGCAGTGGACAAGGAAAGGCTAAAAACTGAGAAGAGTCAAAGTTTTGTCAGATTTGCATTAATGTCCGTATCAGGGGTTTTTGGGGTCCTCAATGCCGAAACTGATGTAAAATACCGAAAATTCAAAGTGACAGAGCCAATATTGTGGCGAAAAATGAATTTTTGTGTAGGTTTGCACAAAACCTGATGCGAATAGGCATTTTTAGTTGCTTATGCCGCATCTGATGTTAAAAATTATGAATTCAAAATGACGGAGACACTATATGGCAGCAGAAATATAATTTTTTAAATAGAGTTGTATGCTTGGTACAAATAGCTTTGTGGGATTGCTGATTCGAGTTCCACGGTTGGCAGGAACAAACTTCAAACCACATGAAAATGACGACAAAACGGAAAGCGGGAATGTGTTTGCGCTTGATAATAGATGAAAAATCTGTTTGAATTGAAATCCTAGCTGCTTCAGTTTGTAAGATATTCAAATTTTTCGTTTTTTGTATAGGAAGAATTTGTGAAACATATAATAGCTAAGAATCGCGAGAGCTAAAAACTTTTCTTGTGCCAAATTTTTAATAAATAACGTCTAAATTATGAAAGAACTTTTTTTGACA
>CAKNXH010055042.1:0-36500 GCA_932178445.1 Andricus quercusramuli | reverse complement strand
GGGGTCAATATCAACAGCATCTTCTCTAGTATTGATCGCTAATACTTGACAAAAACCCCTTTGATTGGAAGCTATTGATTTCCCAATAATCGTCCCCTTCGGAGATTCTATCAGCAGTAGATATCCTACCGATAGTTTAGAATCCTGAAGTGGTATTGGAATTCGTTGCACACTCCGGGCCTTGATCGTAAGTATCCGTGGGATAGGTTTGATTTCGGGGGCCAATTCCTGTCTAGCTTTTGCTGACTCAGGGTCAATGAAGGAGAGCGGGTCTACCGGTCTCGACTGTGTTATTAATGCGTTATGATAGAAGGACACGTTGGAACTTTCCTATCTTAAGAAGGGCCGTTCCAAAATTCCTTGCCAAGAAATAGGAAAATTAGGTTTGACGATGTGAAATTTTCTGACTATTCCATAGATTTTTAGATCACATCTCCCCAAGGTATAGGTCCGGGTTAGAGTCTCGATTAAGAAAGGTTACCTTAATTAAATAAACATCCGCCTTCTTGTCAACAAGGAATTTCCCGCCACCGTAGCACAAGTTTGGAACATCTAATTTTACAACCGGAGACGCAATTAGGGTGCTACTGATATGATAGACTACTGGTTCTCCAAAAATCGAATTGTTGTGGGGCGCTCTTGGGTCGGCTGGCTCGACGTCACGCCTTCTCGTCGAGTACGCTCTAAGTTTGAAGTTTCTTGATGAGCAGGTGGGTCAGGTGAGGATGAACGCGGCGGAGTATTATACCCAGATGCTGAAGTTGGGTACACCTGGTTGTGAGAAGGGGGGTATCAGGTTCGATTGTGCGATTGCTAAGTTTTTGCACTGTTACTGGATTCAATTGGATACTGTTGAGATCCAGGCCCTGGTCTACGCAGTATTCCCATTACATGAGGGTTACTTCCCCTATTATCTCGGGAGTAACTGGGACTTGGTGATCTGGCACGCTCCTGAGAATACGGTGTACCATAATACCTGTTGTTATAAGAACGTTCTTGATTGCGATCACGTCCAGGGGAACGATAATATTTTGTGCTAGTATAAGAACGTCCTGATTCGCTTTGATATGGTCTACCTTTTTCATATGGATCGCACAAGCGCAAGTCCTCTGCAGGATAACGTTTAGTATGGGGGTCATGTTGGTTAGAATAGGAGCTATTCTCAGTTGATTTATAATCATCCGGGTGCGATTGATGCTGTACACGGTACGAGTTATGATTATTTAAACCACTTGCTTTTCTTCTCTACTCGGCATGTTTAGCAACGTTAAATGCGTCTTTTCAATTTCCAGGGTCCCTAGCGACTACTGGGGCTGATAAATCGTCTGGTAACCCCCTTATAAATGCCTTAAGCGCAGCTTTATTCACTGGAATCATAGTATAAGTCGCTATCGTGTGCGTATACTCAGCTTCTAAAGATGCTGAGGCACCCCCTATGTGAGAATGCAAACGTTCATAATATTCGTTTACATTCTCACCCCTTTTCATGACTAAATGATAGATCTCGTTAAAGTAGTACTCGAAGGGTCGACCAGGCGCGAAACGTTCTTTCAACAAATCTACAAGATCAGTGATGTGACGGAACATTTTATTTCTTGTACATTCACGGGCGGGACCAGAGAGTTTCCCGAGTACGGACGTGATTAACGATGATTCGCAGGAAGCAGGAACATACGAAGCGGCATTCACGATATCTTGAATAAAGTCGCGGATCGCAATATTTTTACCATCAAAATAAGGGATGTGGGCCACAGCTTGTTGGATTGCAAGCGCACTGACAATAGACTGAGCCACCAACATTGCCGCATTATCTTGACCTGAGTTTTGGTCCGTGGTTTGATTAGGAGCCGCTCCAGGGTTACCAGGCTGCAAACCAATGTCAGATCACGAGCTATACATTTCCGCGACTGATGACGCATTTGGATCGGGTGGCGATTTAGTTGATCCCATTTGTTCCTCCTCTTTAGGAGAACCATCCCCACCATCTTCATTTCCCATATTTTCAGAATACTATACCAGAGTCAAATTTAATACAATTTTATAGAACCTCCTCAATCCTACCAATAAACTTTTTTTTCTAAATAAATTGTGTAGGTATAAGTGTTCAAGTGTAGGTGAGCATCTTCGTATTTTTCCTTCATCTCGTCCCATACAAAATGTCAGGCTTACTTAAGATTCATATGCCTAGTTGTTCAATCGCAACTGTTCCCAAAATTCCTTCCACCACTGGATGTTCGATTGGGGTTCTAGCAGATATGATTTCACACGTGACTATTTGATTATTTAAATTAAAGTCTACCGTACCCACAGATTCTATTGTTACCGAGCCAAATTCATGCAAAGTTATTGGGTGCCTTGCATACATCCCCAGCAACTCACCTTCAGGAATAAAACTTGAGGACGTTTCTCGATTTGAAGTTAAACGGATATTTCCTCTTCGAAAAGATTGAGAATACAATATCATTTCTGTTGGTAGCACTGGAGTCATGAGTTTATGACAGGAAGGAGGCATTTTGGAATTTTAATAATTTCAAATCTTACATTTTCAAAACTCCCGCCAAAAAATTAAAAAAACCATTAATTTTTATTTTATGGAATTTTCTCAAATGGAGATCAGATAATCGTTTTTTTTAAATAGAAATCACCTATTTAACTTTTAGTATACGTTCAGCCTTAATCAGCACAGCTTCGGAATATTTTGAAAATCCTTCGAATAATTTTTCTGTCGGGGGCTTAACCACCTCTGTTTTCAATGCATCGCGTAATCGAGCTAATGCCACTCTTTCGCCTCTTTGCCTACCAGCTCGGTGTTTTATTTTTTTATTGCCACTACCAGTAGGTGGAATTTTAGACATAACGAACAACTTTATTAATTCGGTCCACCAGCTCAAATTAGTCAAAGTCGGGGCCCTGCATTTGGAGCCCAGTTCCTTAACCAACCGTATGCTTGTTAGAACAAATCAGATCCAAGAAGATCCTTTTATTTAATTCTTGTAGTTTGTTTAAAAACAGTTCATCAAATCAAAGTCGGGGCCCAGTTATAAAAGCCCAGGATCTAATTTGATTCCATGTTTTTTTTGGTTTTTTCTTTGCATAACTGTATTAGATTGATCATTTAATCCACTTGTTCAAATTGCATTAAGCACGGCCCTGATGGAAGCCGAATTCTTAATTCAATCATTCAAAGAGAAAGATTTAATCATGATACAGAATTAACAAATTCTTCCATTGTCTGCAAAAATTCATCAAAAGTTTGCTGCGTCTCACTAGGGGACACAGAACTAGAAACCGAATCAACCTCAGAGTTTTCGCGAAGAACTGTTGATTCTATATTTACTTTCAGGGGAAGATTTCTTAAAAAGCGAGCAATTCCTCGCTCAAAACGTTGCCACACCCGTTTCCCAGCGCAATTCTTACACTTTCTTACGCGTTTTTCCTTATCCCCTAGACTAGGCATAGATGTTTTTTTTCTTACTTATGGTCGTTCTCAAAATAAATTTTAGATAACTATAAGAATAGAAATATTTTTTTCCAACTTCTAAATAATTTTGAGGAGTTTTCAAATATCTTAATTCGGCCTATGCACATAAAGAGACGGCCTAAATACAGACATTCGTCATTTTCTATTTTTTTGGATCGTCATTTCTCTTCGTTATTCAAAAACTAAAAAAAAAAATCAAACACTGTACATCTGTACAACCACAAAAACTCAACGGTGAAATCCGATCATTTTTCTTGATTCGGCCTATGCACATAAAGAGACGGCCTAAATACAGGAATTCGTCGATTTCATTTTTTCTTTGTTATTCAAAAACTAAATAAAATCAAACACTGAACAACAAAAACTCAATGGTGAAGTTCGAATCACATTTCTTAATTCGGCCTATGCACATAAAGAGACGGGCTGAATACAGAAATTCGTCGATCCCATTTTTTTTGTTATTCAAAAACTAAAGAAAATCAAACACTGAACAACCACAAAAACTCAACGGTGAAATCCGATTCCACCGCTGCCACCATTTTGTTACGTTACTATCCTTGCAGCACGTTCCGTTAAATTTTAGGTGCGAGGGTGCTGATTTTAAATAATTTTAAATAACACTGATATCCACATTAACTGACATTTATTTATTAAATGAGTGGTGTATAATATGTGAGTGAGTGTGTGAGACAAATTTTACGATACTTTACCAACGTTGCCTCTGGTTGAAAATAGCAATGTTAATTATACAAAAAGTAGTTTAATATTAAAAATTCTCTTTAACTTGAAACACTTTTCCGTTTTCTTTCAGTGAGAGTGTACGTCACTCCCGAATAGTAGAAAAGGAAAGTTTACCAAACGAACTAAATTGCGGGTGACGGGCCAGAACTATCCATCCTGGTAGCTACCGCTCGTACTGTCGGAGAGAATCTGCCAGGTAGCTCTGTCCCTTGGGTCAGTTGTTATGATACTCGCGAAGCAGCAGGTGGGGCGGAACTACTTTTCCTAGACCACTTATCACACCTGCAGGCGGCTAATCGGTCAAAAACGGCTGCATTGCATTTCTCGCGACTTGATGGTCTCACTACGCGGACAGCGGATGTCACTGGAATCGTCTGACCTCCGAGGTATAGTTTCCTTGTTTCTGACCTTTCTATGCTTTAGGCTCAATTATTTTCTCTTAACTTTTCGTATTTTTCATCTGCTGTCGTCACTATCCAGAGACGTTAAAGAATAAAAATTTTCTCCTGCCTTATGTCTCCCTGTTAGAGTTGTTCGATTCCATTTGTGTTTTTCTTTGGTCGTTGGTTACATGAAATTTAATTATTTCCTTCACATGCACACGCACACACCATGCATACATTTATTATGATATAAAAATTAATAGTTATTATATTTTTATTCTACTGTGCGTCACACTTACCTTGACGATTATGACGAAGCCTCCTTCAAAAATATCAACTGTACAAAAACTCCAACGGTTACAAACCAAATAATCAAGCTGACACGAGCACAGTCTGACCAGGAATGTCCGTTTTACAAGATCCTCTCTATCGCCAAGCTCGAACGACGCATAGGAAGGATGTCGCCGCGCAGCTACTTAGCGGGACTGCGCAACGCAATCCGCACCGGTTCGCGCCTCTAGGGAGTTTTTTCCTCAGAATTAGCGCGCTCTCGTCCATCGTGTAGGAACTTCCGCCCGCCCTTTTCCGCGTCGTCGGCTGCTAGAAGATGTCGATTAGGCTGACCACGCTGTACAATAGAGATTGTGCCCTCCACCAGCCATCAGCAGGACGACACAGCCCGTCCAACCACCGTCGTACTTTTGCAAGTTGAATCCAGATTTCCAAATGTGCTTGCCGATATGTGTTCCTCATAACCTCCATCCACGTTACCCGCTGATTTGTCATATAACAAAAAAGAAACCCCCAAATACATAAATAAATGGAAAGAGTCCTGTTATTGCTCCAAAAGATTTTGACTTTTCCGCTTCAAATAAAACAGAGCCTTAGTTGAAAGAAAATAAGAATTAAGCCAGAAAACTAATGATAAAAGGAAATAACGATGATAGAAATAATGCCGTAATCCTATAAAACCCCCTGGTCAGACTCCGTGCTCCGCGACAAGCCCTCGCGAAAAGGAGAGGAGCTGCTTACATTAAAAAAAAAATATCAGACAAAAAACATGGAATTTGCAGTGTTAAAACTGCAACATTACAGGAAGACCAAATCTGTCAAAGGAGATGGTTGTATCTGCTTCGGAGAGACTCCTAAACTGATGTTACTTCCTAAATGCGGCTTTGAGGCACGCCCAGTTATGTATAGGTCTCTCCAGTATCAAGATGTCTAATCAAACTTATATCCACAAGTTCAGGGTCCTTGGGAACGCAAGTAATCTTTCCTTTCTTCAGATTAATTTTGGCACACTTGTCCAAACCAAAGTCCATTCCAATCTCTCCTGTGTAGTTTTTGGCGATATTTATAGCAGTTTGAAGTTTGCTTTTACCAGAGGCATGGATCTTCAGGTCATCCATATAAAATACATGAGTGACCTTATGCTCGCGCTGATTAGTGTCGCCATAGAGGTATCCAGGAGAATTGCGCAGTGCGAGAGATAGAGGCAGATGTGCGATGCAAAAAAGTAAAGGGCACATAGTGTCACTTTGAAAGATGCCCCTCTGGAAGGCGACGTTGTTTGTTGTGGCATGATAATTTCTAGATGAGATAGTAAATCTAGTTTTCCAAACAGGCTTCAATCTCTCTATGCATCTCACTATGTGACAGACACACTTGTCAATTAGAAGGTTCTGCCGACAGCCTGCGACACCTTTTTTCGAGCCTCGTTTTTCGTACATCTCTCGCCATATTTTGTTAAGGACAGCTGTAAAGTTCTTTCACAGTGTGTTCAAACAACTTATTGGCCTTCAATTCTCTACGTTGGAAAATTTGCATTTTTTTCGGCGGGAGTATAGTGCGCCCGACCACCAGCCACTGTGGAATGGGCGTCTCAGATTTGAAATATTAGGTGAATATGCGGGCCAAATGTTGGCGTGCAAAAGTAAACTTCTTCCACTAGAAGTTCTTGATACAATCTGGTCCAGCAGCGGAAAAGTTCTTCGTGCCTCCAAGAGCTTTTTTCACTACTTCGGCAGTGATTAGTGGACATTCCTCCTCATATTTGATGTGGTCGTCGCAAAACTCCTTGAAGCGGATGATATTGTCAGTATCTTGTTTCAACTCTAGTATTTTCGGGATCTTGTACACCTCTCTCAAAAAAGTCTCTTCATCCTTGGGCTTGGGTGCATTTTTTACCAAAACAGGTAGACCTACGATGGATCAAAAGACCAAAAGACGCTTGCATCAACTGAACGAGCAAATTGGATGGGCAAGACAGAATGCGTTCCATGTTCAATATGTGATTGACTACGTAACATCTGGTAGACCGTTTATGGAAAGGGTTGGAAAGTTCTCCCAAGAACTAAGGATCTTGAATCACACACTAAACAAGTCAAAGCTGCTGACAATCAAGCAGCATATTGTTGACAAAATACGGCTGTTATCTGACGCTAGGAGGAGAATACAGAAGAGGGAGAAATAGATCAGGGAGAATCAACAGTTTTTTGCTGACCCTGCGCGTCTCTCCGGCGATCTCCCTATTTCTGTAAAAAATCCACCCAAGCCCAAGGAGGTAGAGACTTTTTGGAAAGAGGTGTACAAGATCCCGAAAACACTAGAGTTGAAAGAAGATACTGAAAATATCATCCGCTTCAAGGAGTTTTGCGACAGCCTCATAAAATCTGAGGAGGAGTGCCCATCAGTCACTGCCGATGAGGTGAAAAAAGCACTTAGAGGCACGAAGAACTTTTTCGCTGCTGGACCAGATTGTATCAAGAACTTTTGGTGGAAGGAGTTTACTTTTATACACCAACATTTGGCCCGCATATTCACCTTATATTTAAAGTCGGAGATGTCCATTCCGCAGTGGCTAGTGTTAGGACGCACCATACTTTTGCCGAAAAAAGGCAATTTGTCCAACCCAGAGAATTACAGGCCAATAACTTGTTTTAACACACTGTATATGATCTTTACAGCTGTCCTAAACAACAGGATTTATTGACGAATGGAGCCTCCATGGCGAGAGATGTATGAACAACGTAACTCGAAAAAACGTGTAGCAGGCTGTCGAGAGAACCTGCTAATGGACAGGTGTTTCTGTGAAGACCTTCCACACGGGGGTGTTTCAATGTTAAACCATGAGCACTTTGCTTTTCTGCATCACACTTCTATCTTTATCTCTCGCACTACGAAATTCTTCTGGACACCTCTGTGGCGACACTCATCAGCGCGAGCATAAGGTCAATCATGTATTTTACATGGATGACCTGAAGATCTATGCCTCTGGTAAAAGCGAACTTCAATCTACTATATATATCGTCAAGAACTTCACAGGAGAGATTGGGATAGACTTTGGTTTGGACAAGTGTGCCAAAATTCATCTCAAGAAAGGAAAGATTACTGGCGTGCCCAAGGACCCTGAACTTGTGGATGTAAGTGTCATTAGACATCTTAATACTGGAGTTACCTATACACAACTATGCGTGCCTCAAAGCTGCATTCAGGACGTAACTTCAGTGAAGGAATCTATCCAAAGCAGATACAAGCATCTTCTTGGACAGATTTGGTCTTCCAATCTGTCGGCGTTGAACGAGGCATCTGCGACTAACATGCTTGCCGTCCCGGTTCTTCTCTACTCGTTCGGGGTGGTTCAATGGGCGAAGAGCAAGCTTAAGGCACTTGATGTCAAAACACGTAAGATCATGCATATGCATAAAAGCTTGCATATCAATTCGCCAGTTCCGCGATTATACATTTCACGCCGTCAAGGCGGACGCGGACTTCTGAACCTCCAGTGTCTTCATAACCGAATTTTTCTAAGTACAGCTTACACCGTTGCTAATGGCAGAGATGCTCTCCTAAAGATAGTCAGGTATCACGAAATGATTGTCGAAGGAGCGTTCCTTTACAAAGCTGCGGAGCAAGCAGCCGAGACCCTTGAGCTGAATTTTAACATCAGAAGTGAGGAAAGTGCATTACTCTTTCCAGATGATTCACGTCTAAAAGCTGAAGTAAAGAAAGCAGACGTCGGAACATTTCATCAACAGCTACTCGACAAGCATATGCACGGAAATATTCACAGAAATGTAGAAGAAAAGACCTTCTCGAAGGAGCAAACTGTTGCTTTTCTCAAAACATCAGGGCTCAATTCAGGTACAGAGGGTTTTATTTTTGCATGCCAGAACGGTGTCATTTCCACCTTAGCACACCGTGACCGCATTTTATGTCATGAAGTTCCCAGTGATAGGTGCAGAGCGTGTCATGCACACGCTGATTACCCAGAACACATACTATCGGGGTGTCCGACCCACGCAGGAAAGGTGTAT
Source organism: Andricus quercusramuli (assembly GCA_932178445.1). Classification (NCBI taxonomy): domain Eukaryota; kingdom Metazoa; phylum Arthropoda; class Insecta; order Hymenoptera; family Cynipidae; genus Andricus; species Andricus quercusramuli. Next base: position 27,579 of record CAKNXH010055042.1, on the reverse strand, counting down.
ATCTATAGACATAATGCGGCCCTCAAAGTACTTTATTATCATCTATGTCGATCTTACGGCGTTGGTCGCGGCCCTGCTCTGCAGAACGCTCCAAGGAATACAGAGTCAATTGTCCGAAACAAGAAGTGTCAAATTTTCTGGAACTACGATTTGCGGGCAGCAGTCTCCGTTGCTCACTCGAGACCTGACATTGTTCTCCAGCCTTCGAGAAACGAACTATATTCGTGGTCGAATTCTCGGCTCCGTCCGAATACAACATCAATGGAAAGAAGAAAGAAAAAGAGGAGAGGTATCAAGACCTTAAAAGAGAGCTGCAACGACTGTATCCAAAATATTCAGTGCGAGTAATTGTCCTTGTAATTGGTGCTCTCGGAGGTTCCAAACTATCACTGGTTCGAAACCTTGAATCCATACCCGCCTGCCAAAAATATGCCAAGGCACTTGCGAGATGGTTACAGAAAGCTGTCATCCTTGGGTCGCTTCGTGTCCTCAAGACACACGAGTGTTTCGCCGGACTGTCATTGTGATTTCTCGGTGCCCTGTGACTACCCATCTCATGGTTGTGAGACGTGGCCATAGGTTACCGCGGTCCTACTGGGGACTATTGACATTTTTTAGATGGCAGTTTGCTCTTAGTAGGACCCTGCGGTGGTTGTATAATTCTTTTATATATATAATTGGGAAAAAATAGGTTCCCGCAGGTTCTCACTAAGAGCAACCGCCATCTAAAAAATATCAATAGCCCCCAGTAGGACAAATATTATAGACAAAACTGCTACGTTTTGAGTGATTGTTAAATTTGTTTTTAATTTAGATTGAACAGGAAGTTAATTTACTTAAGGCTCTATCGGCCTTAAGGAACACATTCTTATTACAATACCCACATACTTTTTTGAATTCCAAAGAAAAACGTTCAATTTCTTAAGAAACAGTTTTGGTTTAACTTACTGAAAATGCTACCAAAAAATCGAAAATTCCGTTTCTTGTCAAACAGTGTTTGTTTTATTCATAGAAAACTATATTTAATTTTTTGTGTGCATAAAACCAGTACCTTCTCATTGGAAAAATAATGTAAAAATTTGATTTTTTGTTCATTCTGTCATGTAATTTTTCACGATAAAAGCAAGAACTGCTTGTCCTATACAATTTTATTTTTTATATGTTTCATGGGCTTAAAATTTGAATGTTTGATATTTCAAGAAAATTTAGAAAATTGTTATGATAATCTTGTAGGGCTTGCAAAGAGAAGCGTTTTTTTTCTCTTGACTTTTTTATATCGTGCGTTTTTTGTCTTAAAATGTTGATTTCCGTTATTTTTTTTTTGGAATTGAATATGCTGTAGCTTCTTCTTCTTTATTCATAATGTGTCCCCTAAGGGTTTACATGACTTCCATTTCTTACAACACTTCCTTATACATTGTTTATAAAATCTTATCCTTACTATTTACAATTATTTACACCTATTTACATAAAATCTTATATCGAACGCCTTAATTCTACTTTTGACGCTAGCGCAATTTGGGACGTGTTAGCGAACGAGTGAGCGAGTGATCGAAAGCGAGAGTGCAAGCGAGAGAGAGAGAGCGGTAACGCAAACGCATCTTAATTTACTTATGCTATTACATAATTATTACTTACAAATTCTTATTTAAGTGACTTCCGTTTCCTTTTTCTTTCACTTCTCTTGTACCTCCATTTTACCATTTTTTGCATCCATTCTTTCATTCTTTTTCAATTGCACCCCTAGAATCCTCTAACTCCTTCATCCACTCTTCCCCCAAACCATCCTCCCCTAGAATCTTTACCGCATTCTCTTGCCAGGTTCCTTTATCTTCCATTCCTCTCCTACATCCTTCCCATACATGCTCCCATGTTTCCTCTTCCCATTCGCATATTCTGCACTTCCTGTTATCTTTCTTTTCCCAATACATACTTGCCCTTACCTCGTTTCCCAATCTAAATCTTGCTATTCTTGTCCATCTTTTCTCTCCCCATCCCTTTTCTAAATACTTTGGTACTCCTTCCTTTTTTATCATTTTATACCATATATTATATTTTGATTCCTCAATCATCCCCCATCTTTCTATTAATTGTCTTTCTCTCTCCCTGTTTTCCACTTCTTCATAGTTGACTCCAGTCCCGTCTTCTATATCTCTAGCCTTAAAGAACTCCCTCCTTTCTTCCTCCCATCTCGTTAATTCAATCGCCTTCCCTCTCCTTTCTTCTACCTCCATCAAACACCTTCTCGCTAACTCCCCTCCCTTTCCCTCCCTCAGCTTCGTCTCAAAATTCCATGCCCTCTTTCCCGCTCTAGTACTTAATTTATCCCTTTGCGCTTCTTCTCTCACCATATATCCCGGCGTCCTCCAGTCTACCCCTAGCGTCCACCTTATATACCTTTCTTGTAAACTTTCAATCTCTTTCCTTTCTTTCCATCCCCATATCTCTGCTCCATAACCTAATACCGGCCATACCAGCGTATCAAATAACCACATTCTCCTTCTCCAGTTTTTTTTAAATCTTCTCTTTCCTATTCCCCATATCTGTTTCATTACCCCTGCTGCTTTTTTTATCCTTTCTCTTATATGAGCTCTATGATCTCCATTTGCTTGCAAGGTATATCCCAGATACTTAAACTCTTTTACTTCTTCTAATTTTTTTCCCTTCCATCTTCCCGTCCATTCTTTTTTTCTTCCCCCTCCTTTTCTAAACCTCATTATCTTTGTCTTTTCTACATTTAAATTCAACTTTTTTTCATCTAAGTATTTCTCTAATCCGGTAATTAAGCCCGCCATCTCTTCTTCATCCTCTGCCATCAACACTCTATCGTCTGCGTACGCCAGTGTATACATATATCTTTTCGTTCCCTATCCTAACTCCTCCCCACCCTTTTCTCTTCATTTCTTCTTCTGAGTCTGATATTAATATATTAAATAAAAGCGGGCTCAGAGGACATCCTTGCCTTACCCGTCTCACCAACCAGAAACTATCTCCCACTTGCTCTCCTACCTTTACCTTGCTTTTTGTCTCTCTAAAAATTTCCGATACTCTCTTTATTAATCCCTCTCTTATGCCCTTTTTCACCATAACTTTTTCTATCTCGCCTCGGTCTAATGAGTCAAACGCCGCCTTCAAGTCCACGAACACTGCTATCATTGCCCCTTTCTCCCTTTTAATCCTCTTATTTACTAAGTAGTTCAGAACATATATATTGTCCATTACCCCCATCCCTTTTCTAAACCCTGTCTGATTCGGTGGCTCTATCTTTTTCTCCACAACTTCTTTTTTTAACCTCTCCGATAAAATAGTCACATATACTTTATACAGTGTTGGCATTAGTGTCACTCCTCTATAATCTTTAACCTCCTTTCCTGTGCCTTTCTTCACTATTGGTATCACTACTCCTTCTTTCCATAACTCTGGCCACCCCTCTCCTCTCCATACTCTATTGCACATTATCCACGCCCATTCCTCTAATTATGTCCCCCCATATTTCCATACTTCATTTGGAATCTCATCTATACCAGGTGCCTTTCCATCTTTCATCATCCCTAATACCTTGACTATTTCCTCTCTTGTAATATCCTCTTCCTCATCTGTTTCCCTACCATCTCTCCCTCCTTTCCTAACTTTCCTCTCTACCCCTCCTAGAAATTCCATAAAATATGTTTTCCATTCTAACATCTCAATATCCTGATTTACTCTTTTCCTTCTTCTTCTCTCTTTATTTACCACCTTCCAAACCTCTTCTTCCGTCCTAGCCTTCTCCGCTTCTTCTTCAAACCTTTTATTTTCTTCCTCTTTTTTTTGATCACACATCTCAGTATACTCCTTCTTTTTTCTCCTATATTCTTCTCCACTACTTGTCCCTTTTCTCCATTTTCTTAATACCTTTCTCACTTCCTTCTTCTTCTGTTTACAATCCTCATCCCATCCACTTCTATCCCCTCCTTCACTAACTTCTTTTTTGCTTGTGCACTCTAATGCTCCTTTTATTTCTCCTACCATTATTTCCATTTCCTCGTTTGAATTCCCTTCCCCCATTTTGATATTCCTGATTTTTTCTTTAAACTGTTCTTTACCTTCCATTGACCAATCCCCTCTTCCTGCTCTTTTCACTTTTGCTTCCTTTTTAGCGTTTTTGTTATTACTCATTTCTCCCTCTACCGTCACTATTACGGGAAAGTGATCCGAATCTATGTAGTTGCCTACCTCTAGTCTCTTAACCTTCTCTCTTACTTCGTCATCCACTATCACATAATCAATTACCGTTCCCCTCTTTCCTCCTGAACGTGTAAATTCCCCTTCCTCATCCCCCTCTATACTTCCGTTCAGGATAAACCATCCCATCTCCCCTAGGCTCTTCAACAACTTCTTTCCCTCCCCATTCAGTATCTTGTCTTTGGATTTTCTTCCTCGCTCTCCATCCCATTCCCTTCCTCCTCTATCTCCTGTTCTCGCATTAAAGTCACCGCCTATTATTAGCCTACTCTCATGCTTATTTTCTTCCATCAGTTGTCTCATATCCTCTGATTTTTCCTGCATATCACCGTTCACATAAACCCCCACTATCTTCCACCTCTCTCCTCCCATATTTATCTCTTCTACTATTAATCCTTCTTTATGTTCTTTCAACTCTTTTTTATCATTCTCTCTTATACATTCGTTCCTTACTCCCATCACCATTCCTCCCATTGCTCTGCCCTTTTTATTCTTCCTCTTTGCTTTTTGAACCTGCCATTTGTAACCTCTTGGTAATCTTCCCCTTACTCTTTCCCATCCCTTTTCATCTAGCCACGTCTCCATCATTACAACTACATCCCATTGTGTCAAATTTTTCATGAACTCCCTATCCTTTCTTTCTAAGCCTGCTATATTCCAGTAGCATATCCTCCATTCTTCCCTACTTTCGTTTCCTGTTTCTTTTGGTTTCTCACTATTTCTTATTTCTTTACCTCCTGTTCCTTTCTCTTCTAGTTTCCCGATACTTCATTTTTCACTAAATCTTCCCTGTCCTCATCCCAATTCCACCATACACCTTCTATCTGTATTTTCTCATACTTGACCCATGTTCTTCTTCCTTTTTTCCTTTCCTCTTCCGCTATTTTCCTTAACCTATACTGCATGTTCCTTTCTACCCATGTCAAATCATCCTCTATTCTCTCCGAGCTTCCATATAACATCCTCTTCTTTGTCATCACTTCCCTCTTATGTTCCCATTTCTTCAGTTTCACTAGTGCCATTCTCTCCCCTCTTCGCTCTTCCCTCCCTACACTTCGCACTTCCTCTATCTCTACCTTAGCATCAATCCTTTTTAGTACTTCTTCCACTCCTTCCCTCAGCTCCTTCCGCTCTAATCTTAGACCCTTTATCACTATGTTTCTTTTTCTTTCTTCTCTCTCTTTTTTTTCTATTCTTTGCTCTATTTTTCTCAGCCTTTCCTTCTCCTTTTTCCCCCTCTCCCCCCCTCCAAACTCACGGTTTGAGCTTTCAATTTTTGTTATTCTTCCTTCCAACTCCTGTACCTTTTTATTAGGCTCTTCCTTCTTTTCTAGTCTTTGCTCCAACATCTGCATCCTTTTCTCTAACTTTTCCCTGACTTCTTCCCATTTCCTCATTTCTTTCCTAAGTTCGGCCATTTCCTGTCTAATTTCTTTCCTAATTTCCTCCACCCTTTTCTCCTGCCTTTCTTCATACATCCCCATCACTTCTATTATCATTTCTCGCGTTTCTTTTAATCTTTCCATTTCCATCGGATCTTTAGCCTCATCTCTATCTCTTTCTGTCCCCTTATTTTTCTCATCCATTTTTGGATTTTTCAAGCTTGCCCCTATAACTTCCTTGTCTTCACTGCTTCCCCGCTCCTCTCTCTTCCTTTTAAAGAATGCCTCAATTGATCCCACGCTTTTCGCCCTCAATCTATCCTTCTCTACTGTTTTACGATACTTTCCCCTTGCCCTCCTTTCTTTGTTCTCCCCTTTCGGTGTACTAAAAACTTCCTGATCCAAATCCCTGCTTTCCTTACTAGTATTCGCTCCGCTAGCCATGAATCCAATTCAAACAATCCCGCCTTCTATCGTTCTCTGTCCATCTACCGTCACGTCTACCTGCCTTGCCTTTCTCCCTCTCTACCCTGCGCTGCTACGACACGCTACGACCAACCTGGTCCTCCCACCCTGTCACAAACCTCAAACCCACCTAACCTCAACTTCCACACAAATCTGTCTTGATCCCCAAAACTATCCTCACCCCCTTGTCAATCTTTCAATCCCTCAATCAATCCCTCTCAAACGAACCCCTCTACACACATCCACAATCCACTCACCTAAAATTTCACCACAATTATCAGAAAAACTCAGCACCAAATTTCACCACTGCCACACACTTTCACGCGGGAAACGGAAGTCGAATATGTTGTAACTTAGACAGTTATATTTCGATCGAAAAAAGTCGTGAGGATAAATTGTTCAGATTTTTGAGTACTACGAACTGCCGTACATAGAATTTCAAATTTGAAAAATAATGATTTCATGAATTGTGAAAATGCTCTAACTTTTTGAATTTTCATCAAAAATTGCTGGCTCACGAAGTTGTCCTTTTCTTTTAGGGCTTGAATAAATGTGCCAAAGCTCAATCCAATCTGATCATTTTTTTGAAAGTTATCGTGCCTACAGACAGATTACAGACTACAGACAACAGACTACACTCTACAGACCGACAGACATCTTGGTAAAAATAGTTTTTTCTAGCTCAGGGTGTCTCAAAACGTGAAGATTTGACGGAAACCGACTATGTCAAATTTTACATAAAACCAATACCTTCTCATTAGGATCAGAATGTATAAAGTATTCTTCCCTTCAATTAAAAATCGATCATTTGTTTTGAAGAAGCAAAAATTAAATAAGTATTTTATCTTCCACTATAGAAGTCTATTCTTTGATTAAAGAATGATTTTTAAAATTAAATTTATTCAGAAAAAAGATCTTCTTCTTTCAGTCCGCTGGGATTCGAACACCTGATGAACTGATTTCCGGTCAGGTGCTCTAACGATTGAGCTACAGAGAGATCAAAGGAAGAGTCATTTTTCTGAAATACGCTTTGTTTTGCAAGATGTCATATAAAAATAAATGATTACTAGGAATCTGTATTATCATCGGAGAAGGTAACGATCGATCCCAAGAGAAATCCTTTCACATGCACTGTGTAAATGTACAATATCGATCAAAGTTATATCCTATAATACAGAACATTTTTAACGTTATCACATACTAGATGGAGATATACATTTAGAATTCAAAAATTTTTTTGAACTTTGAAATTTTTTCATTTATATCTCCATCTAGTCTGTGATGACGTTATAAGTTTTCTGTATTAGAGGATATAACATTAATCAATGTTGTAGATATCCATTTTCACAGTGTGTGTGAAAGGATTTCTCTTCGGATCGATCGTTACCTTCTCCGATGATAATACAGATTCCTAGTAAAGAATGATTTTTTATAATTAATTAGTTTAATTTGTTTTCTGAACATATTTCCTTATCTTGTGTCGCTTGGCTCAAAATTTGGATATTTGATGTTTCAATAGCATTTTCGAGGATTAAAGGAAAAACAGTGAATTCTATGAGAAAATGGAAGCAATAAATTTTGTATGTATGTTTGAAAGCAATAATTTTTTTCGGATGCTACTTTCGTATCTCGTGTCGCTTGGCTCTAAATTCTAATTTTCGATATTTTAACAGAATTTTTAGTGTTAAAAAAGCGATGACTCTTATGGAAAAATGATTGAAGTAAATGTTATAATAGGTATTTTTAAAAGCTAAAATTTGTTTTTTGAACTTAATTTTGTATCTCGTGTCACTTGGCTAAAAATTTGTATTTTCGAAGTTTCAATAACGTTTTCAAAAATTGAAGAACAGTGAATTCTATAAGAAAGTGGAAACAACAAATTTTGTATGTATTTTTGAAAGCAATAATTTTTTGTCGCGTCATATTTTCTTATCTCGTGTCGCTTGGCTCAAAATTCGTTTTTCAAAATCGGCTGAAGCACTGATACTGTGTGCAATTTGTACACTATGTACCTGACGGGTTCCAGCAATGGAATGACATTTTGAAATAGAGTAATTCTGACAATTTTTGTTAGGAAATTATAAAGCTGGTATTTAACTTGTATTATCGGCCAACGCTGCGTTTTACGCCACGTGCTGGTTTCTCGTTACAGACCTCATCCGTTGTCTGTGCATTCTTTTCTCACGGTAAATATATAAAAATTAATATGCGCAGGTTTGAATGGGGTATGTAACAAACCATACCGAGTGGTACGCTTTTCATCCTCGATGGCTAGAAGTGATTGGGAGAGATTGTATTCATAAACAGGGTATAATCTCCTGTAAATTAAATTTATAATAGCTCCTGACGCTTCGCAGGTATGATAATAATTTTATCACAAAGTATTTTCTTACATAATAATTAATCTTACTTTAAAGCAGTCCGGAAATAACTATTCTCCCTTCCCTTCCTTAAGTTTACGGAGACGAAAGCCTAACTCGGCAAGGTTGAATTCGAAATACTTGTATCTAAATAGGATTGCTCGAGCGAACTCGCATTGTAACGTTTTTATATTGTTCTTATCTAGGTAACTGTTTCGCTGTAGACGCGCATCTTCTTGGTGTGAATTTTCATGCAGGTTGAAGTCTCTGCGGAGGCTGCTTTATCCCACGAATGGGTATTGCTAGTCCGCCTGCAGTCGTGCCATCGTTTGTTGCCGCGTTTCTCGGTGAGATCTCTGGATTGCCGTGTTGAGTATTCTCGTTCACTCGGTCGTTTGGCACCATGGTCTGAGCGGGACCACTCATGTTCAAGTTGCAGGTTGCAGTTGCTGACATCTCTTCGCTTTCGGTTCTTATCGGATTGGCTGGTTGCGGGATTGGATGGCGAAATTTTCGCCTCCTCATAAAGTGTTTCAGACCTGTATTTCCTTTCAACACTTTGGCATGACAGCAGTAACTGGCTATCCCCAATTGTACGATAGCTAAACCTAGGTAGGATCCTTGAATGAGTATATTTTGTGTACTTTCAATCCGCCGCTCCAGGCTCAACTGGTACAACTGTTGTTCCAGGGAATCCAAAGACTTCTCATTTCTGATGAAATTTTCTACATTGGCTGAGAACGCTTCAGGCTGATTTCCCGCTCAAGTTATTGTCGACATGAGGTTTTGGTGTTCCTCTAAGATTGGCGATAATTTCGTTGAATTTGAATGTAGCGCAGGGTCATAGATGATTTCAGTTCCTCCAGTTCTGATGGCTGAGCCGTGAAAGATCTGTTCGTTGGTCCGGAGCTGACATCCAGGTGCCAGTTGTATGATTTCTATTTGGTCTAGCCGAATCAACTCAGCTGTTCGATTAGGGCAGAGCCATTTTGTGGATATTGGTTTGGCCAATTAGTAGAGCCATGCATCATCTTTGGATTTAGCAGGAGCTCACTTTCGCAATTTTTGTATATTGCGTTCTTGTTGACAGGTGATTTGCCTTTGCAAATCCTATAATCTGGGAGATCCATGCATGACTATTACTTCATAGGTCATTGAGACATGCGTTCTTTAAGATTCCCCAATAGCCACGTGGGAGAAGTCGGGACGAATGTATGCCGTTCCTGATTCGCTTTCAAAATCGGCTGAAGCGTTGATACTGAGTGCAATTCGTTCATCATATACCTGACGGGTTCCAGCAATGGAATGTCCAGTAGGATACTGAGGATTTAATCCTTGTAGACAGCCGTGATCTTGGATATGCTGGACGATTTCTCTAGATCCACCAGCGGTCCCGGAATTGCAAAGTCAACATCTGGTTGATGGTCTTGGCTATCACTGTATATTGGTTCCACCTGTTCTGATGTCAAAAGCGAGCGTGCATACGACCTTGGCGGGACGCATGAATGACATTAAAGATTTGGCTGGCTGCTCGAAGGTATTCATCGAAACTGGCGCCTACCACTCTAAAAGCGAGAGTTAGGCTTTAGACTTTCTTTAATTGAGCAACCTCACGTTGTACATTTTCTAGCTTCATGATATTTTGGGAGAGTTGTCTCTCGTGGAAGGCTATTTTCTCCTTATTGCGGTGGGATGATGTGTGAATTTCCTCCAACTGTGCCCGCACCACGCGTGTTTGTCTGCCAACTATATATGAGATGTTTCCATGGACTTCATTAAATTCTGCGATTTTCGTTTCGATGGCTTTTCCGTTATCGTGCGTTAGTAATCCGGCCACAGGTCCAATTAGGCCACCTAATACTCCTAGTAGTGGAGTGGCTCTTCGACTCCTTAGCCTCCCTGGTAATTTTGGTGAAACTAGTTTTTCGGTCCTTCTACTCATTTCATTCGTGTGTCTGGCTACCTCCTTTCTCAACCCTTCTGCCACTGCTACCTTGACGTCTAAACCATACTCAGAGATCGTTTGTAGACTCAGAATTCCGAATCCTGATGGACAAAGAGCTGACCGGCGATGAAACAGCTGCTCATAGGTTGCCAGTGAACCTTGCATTTTTCCAACTCATAATAAAGCCCCGTGCTTTTTCTCAAGGGCGTGATCCTATATGTGAGCTCTTCTGGATTTGGTTGGCTGGGTGGAAATAGGATTAGCAGCAACGTCAACGATAGTATTTCCATCTTGCTGCATGTTCAAAGAATAGACAACCTATCGAAAGAAAATTACAGAGTTAGACCTTAAAAAATTACCGATGAAGTCGGGCGCACGTCCCCAGAATCCGGATTTACCGCCAATTATTGCATGCCTTCTGGTTCTGCGGGGCGCATGTCCGACTTCAACATTTCTCTTTGCATGTTGATGACAACCTTCTTTTATCCCTAACAATAGGTTACTAGAAGTTTATCCGCATACTTGGAAAAACGCTTTCCATCTTCGGTTTCCAAGATCACATTATTATGCGAGGTGAACTCTACTATGGTGTAAGGACCATGAGCTCGACTATCGATTTTTCCATCTCTGACATCTTTCACAACATATACCTGATCTTCTATCTTTGCCTTCAAGGGTCAGGCCTTTCTATCGTAAAATTTCTTCGATCGTACCTTAGCTTTTCTCAGATTAAATCCCGGAGATAGGTGCCGTGAGTTTCCAAATCCTCTCCCTGAGGGAAAGAGCTAAGTATTCTGGCCAGTCGGCGGAATACCAGCTAGTATGGGGTAAAGTTTGTAGCTTCGTGCACAGGGGTGTTGTAAGCAAACATGGCGAATGGGAGCAATCGATCCAAATCATCATAATTGACCGCATAGTGTTTAACGTAGTCAGTTAGCACAATATGACTGCGTTCCAATGACCTATTAGTCTGCGGGCGATAGCCCGAAGTGGTCAACTGCTTCACTTTAAAGATGTCCTCTATGTTCTTCATTAGTTTACTAACGAAACTTCCTCTTCTGCCGGTAAGTATACAGCTTGATGCGCCATACTGAAAAAATAGGTTGACTGCTACCGCGTGGGCTACCGTGGTAGTTTTTAGATTGGGTATAGGGACGGCGATGCAGTATTTACGGAAATTGTCCTGCATCGTTAGAATGTGTCGATTCCCGCTGGGAGTAGTGGGTAACTTTCCGACGGTGTCTAGCGAGACTTTGTCGAAAGGTTCGGCTGGGGTATCGGTGATTATCATGGGTTCACGCGTGCGCGCTCGTACTAATTTTTACTCTTGGCAACTCTTGCAGTTACGGATGTTCTCGGTGACATCGACGCGGAGTCTTGGCCAACTATATCTTTCCCTAATTCGCCTATAGGTTTTTGTGATGCCTTTATGTCCACCTATTAGGCTACCGTGGCATTCTGAAATGATTTTTGATCGTATTTCAATCCAGGGGAACTCGATTCGACCATGAGAAAAGGTTATTGTAACAGGGATGGCACAATCTACCTTCGCTAATAGTTCAGCTATTTTAGTCTAAAGGAGAGGGCCCAGCAAATCGCCGGAATTGGCTATTCGACAGCTTGTTTGCTTATCCTGAACTAGTGTTAAGAAAAGGTTTTGCAGTCCTAGAGCCACATCCCTCCAATCGAGCTCATCGCTGTGTTTTCGTTCGACCACGTTTGAATAGGTCTTATGTCGACCGTGGGGAGTGCTCAAGACCTGGCCCTTCACAGGTTTGCATGCCCAAACGACTTGAGAATCAAGACGATCGGTAGCAATCTGAAGCTTTGCCATAGAATTTGTAGGCTCACAATCCTCAGATATAAAATGAGCATAGTTGTTTAGTTTATACGTCAATGGTTCTGTCCATTGATGAACTACTTTTGGAAATTTCGAGTTAGTTTTCCCGGTCCCTCCTTTTAGGAATTTTGTATTCTCGGAAATTAAAAGGACACTGGGAGGATCTATGTAGGAAATTTCGACGTTAATATGGGAGCTTGATACCTATCCAGGGTTGGAAAAGATGTGAACATAGCAATCAGAGGATAAGTGGACATAGGTGATGGATACCAGGACCTTGTAGGTACTTGCGTTTCAGTTGGAATGGAAGCTTCTAATGTGTCCCTTAAGGATTTACATTGTTCTTGTATCTCTTCCCTATTCCTTTCACACACACCCCATATACTTACTTGGTGGTGGGAGGGGGACCTACAGTTTGAAGTGGGTTCCGAACCACCAAGAGCAACAGCCTTAAGTACTTAGAGAACCTTTTTTTCTAGAGGTACCGGTCCCACGAGGCTCTTCCAGAGTGCGAGGCGGGAATCGAACCCGCAAGCCGACGGAGTGGGTCTAAAGCCTATGCCTTAACCCCCACGACCATCGTGATTCAGTTTGTTCTGCTAGACCCGTAAAACAAACTGTGCTTCTTCTTGTCATCCCAGGTTTTTGTTCGCCTTCATTTGCGTCTACTGATCCTGTTTCAATATCTTTGGCAGCGGGTTCAGCTGCCTCAGAGCTTGGAGTCGAATCGTTGGTTTTCTTTGTTGTCTTCTCGTATTCTTTCAGCCATTGTTCAACTCTTTCGTTGGAGAAGGTTTTCATCCTTTTCTCCATCGGATACATGGGTGCATAAAAGCTCTATGCCTCCGGAGTCCCAGTACATTGATTCAGGTTGGGCCCCAGAGATATCTATCCCATGATCCGTGATTGACTGGTCAAATTGAGAGAATGGCTTTTGTAAGGCGTTCTTCTTGTTATTTTCCTTGAATTCCGTATTATCCAATTTGTTGTTATCACCTTCGGAGTCTAGTTCCTCTTCGGACTCGCTGTCGATTATGGGTGCTGGAACGCTCCTAAAAATCGGTTGAGTATTCGCTACCGATTGTCGCACTTCTTTTTTCCCTTCCTCTGATCCTGACTGACGGGAAGTGGGTGTTCTAGAGATTGCTTCGCCGGCTAATCGATTTGCTTCTTCGTTTCCTTCTATGCCTTGGTGACTGGGAATGTGATTCCATTTCACTTCTAATAGGTCAAGGGCAGATTTTAATTTTTCGAATTCTGTCCTATTCTTGACGGGTTTATTTTCGTAAGTATTCCAGTTGTTGGTTTACCATTTAGGGATCAATTCAGTAGCGCTGTTGATTACAAACTTCGAATCCGTATTTATTCGCAATTTTCTTATTCCAGCTTTATGCGCTCGGCGTGCAGCTTCCACGGCTGCTTCCAACTCTTCTGCATTATTGGTTTGTCGGCCGCTAGCTGGACGAGATACTTTCAAAAGGTGATCTACTCCAAACCAAATTCCTATTCCAGCCTTGGATCGCTCTCTTATATTGTGGGTGCATGCCCCATCAATATATACGTCCACGTATGGATCTGTATTTGGGCTCAGCCAAGGGGAAGGCAGATGATCCTGAGCTGGTGCAGCTCTTGGAAGTGGAGCAGTCCTCTTCGGGGTAGGAGTCATCTCTAGTCCTGGGAGGACACAATGTGATTTTCGGAAAACGGGTGGATCGAATTCTTCGTTTCCCGAGGTCGATGTTTCTTCCGCAGAAGAAGGGTCATCGCTATTTACAGGGGTTTTGAGCTTTTCCATCTCTCTTCTACGTCTAGTGAGCCTTTTGGCTATTCCGCTTTCATTGAGGTCTGGCATTTTTATTCCCGCAGGGGGATGGTAATTTCCGTCCGAGTCATCTGAAACGGTAGTTGCCATCAAGCGTTTCCGCTCCATAGGTTTTGTCTCTAAGATCAATTTAGATTTGCTGGGCCTTAGAGGCGCCTTACATAGAATCGAGGGCTTACCAGTGGAGCCCATAGCTTCTGAAACCCCGTCCTTGGGACGTTTAAGTATCGAAACAGGCCTCTTTGTCGGTTGTTGGTTCTTACCTGGTAGATTCTCCGATAGCTGTCGCTTTCTGAGGCGACTCGTTTGCTCTGAGGAGACATCTGGACCTGTGAGGTTCTTGGAATTCGATGATTCTCCAGGCGTAATGGGTAATGCTCTGTAATCAGTCGATCTATTGTGTATCACCAATACTCGAGAAAAATTCTTGTCGTTCTCAGCATCCCCTCTCGTGGTGAGAGGGTTTTTCGGATTCTTCCTAAGGTCCATATTGAAGGTTTCTGAGTCCTCTAAGTCCCCTGCATCGGTTAAACTTGCCGAATCTGCAGAATTGCACACTAGATTTCCTGATAGAGCTTCTACGCCTTTATTTAGCTTTCCCTTTTTATACTCATATTCATATTGATAATGCTCCAGTTTTGGCCGCCATTTTATTAACCTGGTTCCTGGATTGTCCATGAAGGTCATCCAATGTAATGATTCATGGTCGCAGGCTAAGATAAACTCTCGACCATATAGATAGGGGCGGAAATGTTCCACTCCGTAGAGTACCGCTAGGCATTCCTTCTCCTCTTTAGCATAATTTGATTTATAATCGGTCAATATCTTAGGGTAGTAAGCTATAGGCATGTCCATGTCATCCTTCTTCTGCGGCAACACTGCTTCTACAGCATGGTCAGAGGCATCCGTTGTCAATTTCAAGGCTTTCCTAAAATCGGGATACTGTAGGATTGTTTTCTACTCAAGTAACGACGAAGTTTCCGGAAGCTTCGAGCTTGCTCATCTCCCCATTTGGAATGCGTATCCTTCTTCAAAAGTTCAGTTAAGGGTTTTGCCAGCTTCGCATAATGCTTTAATGAACCTTCGGTAGTACCCGAGAGTCCTAGAAATTGGCGGACATTTTTTACGGTTATCGATGTGGGAAATTGTCGTATCGCTGTTGTTTTGCCAAGCTTTAGCCTTACTCCGTCCCGTCCAATGATATTTCCCAAAGAGGCAACCTCCGTGCGTAAGAATTCGCATTTTTCCGGCTGCAGTTTTAGATTCGCCTCCCGCAGTCTTTCTACGAATCGCCTGATCTTCGTATCGTGTTCTTCTATAGTTTCTGAATGTACCACGATATCATCTAGAAAAATGAAAGCTTCTGTTCCATGCATTTCGGTTAGAACGTTGTCCATGAGTCGTTGGAATATGGCTGGGGTATTTTTGATGCCCATTGTCTTACGGAGATATTCAAAATGACCACGCGGTGTTGAAAAGGCTGTTTTAGCCCTATCCTCTGAGTGTGTTTCGATTTGATGGGAACCGCTTGCTAAATCTAGTATGGGAAAGTACTGTGCTTTTCCTAGATGGTCCAAAATGTCTGTAATATTTAGTAACGGATATGCGTCTCCTATGACTTTGTCATTGAGCACTCTATAGTCCGCCACCACACTGAAATTTCGAATTCCTGATGCTCTATCTTCTTTGGAATTATCATTATTGGGGAATTGTAGGGAGACTTTGATTCCTTAATAATTTCCGATCTCAATTATTTATCGATTTGTTCCCGAACCTCGTCAGATGTCGCCTGGGGACGTTGGTATAGCTTTCGCATTATGACCTAATCACCCATGGTGGGGATTCGATGTTGAAACAAATGGGTACAGCTTAACAGTTCTCCGTTTAAAGGGAAGACATCGGGAAAATCTTTTTCCCAGTTTTGAACATATTCTCTCCCTTCTAGGGTGAGTTGGGAAACATGAAGACTTTTCAACACTTGTTCCTTACGTTTTGACACTTGGTAAGTCACGTGTGTTGGTAATGCATTACGTGCAGTTTCCGGCTCTGATCCTGTTGAGTCTTTTCCAGGAAATTCATATACATCGTATGGAAAGATTCGGAGGGTACCGAATTCAAATTCTACTGCTTCAGTAGTGGCGTTTATAGCCAGCACTCTGCATACTTCATTTTGGACTGTTACAGCTGCCTCTCTCAAATAGATTCCTTGTGAAGTATCCATTTTGAGTAGATATCCTTTCTTGACTTCCGTGTTTCTTACGTCTATATCGACAGGAATTCGCATTCGTGCCGCAATTCGTAGGATTCGAGAGAAAGGTTATATTTCCGATTTTAGAGCTCTTTTCGCGTACTTAGATTCTTCATCTACAAACGGAATCGGCGTCACTGGTTTGTTCGTCGTTACTAAAGTGTTATGCCGGAAGGATAACAGTGGTTGCTCCTGCCTGAGATAGGGCCGGCCTAATATTCCATCACTAGTCACGGAGATTGAGTTCTTTACTACGTGTAGCTCGGTAGGGGATTCCAAAATTGGTAATTTTAGCGTGCCTATTGTTTTGACCGGATGATTAGTGATTCCCGCTATTTCTACTGCTTTTTGGGGGGCATATATCAAATTCGGGTTCAATGCATAGGTTTTTATCAAGTTTAAATCGGAACCTGGATCCACGAGAAAATGTGAGAAACCGTATCTGAACTCTGGCGATGTGATTTTCAATACGGGGGAGTCTTTTGAATTCCGCCCTGTTCGTAGAAACTTACGGAGTTCTCCGGATAGCTCTTCGTTAATAGACGCTTCTGTGCTGATGGACTCTTGACTGCATCCTGAACCCGAGCCTGCTCCCAGTTTCAATCCTTGGGTGGTCCTGGGGAGTTGGATCTAGAAGGAGGTTTTCCATATCCTTTCCAGGACACGTTTGGGGGATACTGGTTCGTTGGATATTGCGGTACAGCTGGAGTAGAGGCATAGGGTATGTCAGGCCGTATCCAAGTAGTGGTGGTTGGCATGCCAGGTATGATTGCTGGGCACCCATATATTGGGATAAACTCCCGTCGCACTGTTGTAATATTCGCGCGTAGCTAGGGGGCGAGAACACACCGCTAGCAATCGGTTGAATTGGAGTTGACTCCGGAAAGTACACAGATTTTTCCTTAGGGTGTTTCCTTTCCGATTTGTCGAAGGAACTTATTTGTTTTGAAAAGGGGCCATTTGGGCGACTAGAACTAGCTTCTTCTTCCCTCTCTGCGACGAAAAATGAAGAGGCAATGGACCTTGATTTTTCTGCGTATTTTTTCCTCTCTTCCACCTGGAGAGCATACTCCAAGGCTTCGCTTAGGTCCTTCGGGTTGGCGGGTGTCTACATATTTCGACATCTCTTCTGGCAATCCACGCAGAAAAACGTCCAGTGCGCAATCTTTAATTGGTTTCAACATTATGTCACTTGCCCTTTCTTGCCCACACCGGGTGTTATATTTTTTTTCCAACGTATGCCTAGCTCCGCTGAGCAGACCATGGACGCGATCGTAATAGTCACTCACCGATTAGGATTGAGTCATTCGTAGGTTGACTATAGCTTAAAAATACCATTGGTATGTTTTTTTGGCAAATCGCTTTCTCAAATGCTTGATCAAATCATTCACGGTGGGGAACTGTTCATTTCTCAAACTTTCATGCGCTACTTCTTTTAATTTTGATAACACCGCTTTTATAAACATAGGTTCGGCTGCTATTGTTACAAATACGGCCCCATTGCACACATCCTGCATAAACTCTTTTAAAGGTGGAGTTTTTCCATTAAGATCGGGAACATGGTAAGTGCTAGTTTGCATTGTCATATTTTCTAAAAGAGAGTTCATGACTAAGCTGGCATCCATGTTTACGCCAGGGTTTGGAACACGTTAGTTGGGCATGACTGCACTCAATGTATTTGCGATGCTTTGGTTATTCAAGTCTTGATCGCCGATGTCATCAAGTTCATTGTCCTCTCCCGTTGGGTTACTTCCATCATTAGGGTTCATAGTTATAGTTTAAGCTAAGGTCCTTGCCACTTAGCCGCAAGATTTTTTTGTCGTATTTTTGTAAAATACTAAGTGTTCTTTTCACGCAAACCTTAAATTCCTAGACGTTCAATAGCCGTCATTCCCAAAATTCCCTCTAAAACTGGATGTTTGATGGAGGTATTGATAGAAATGATCTCGCATGTGATAACCTCATTAACCAAATTCAATTCTACAATTGCTGCTGATTCCATAGTCAGTGAGCCAAAATCGTGTGTGGTCACTGAATGTCTTGTAAACTCCACCAACAATTCGGTTTCCGGAATGAATGTTAATGGGGTTTCGCGGAGCTGTGTCGCATGGATATCAACCCTTCGAAAAGATTGAGAATATAGGGTTCATCCACTTGGTTGCTGATACCGTATGGTTGCATGGAAAAAGGGAGGCATTTCAAATGCAAGTTTTTTTTTTGTTTTTTTTTTAATCAATTGTTATTAAGCTTTTTAATTGCGACAAGTTTTTAGGGTTCCTGAACCGAATGAATATATTCCACAGCGGAATATATTTATAATTAGAATCACTTCTTGGCAAGTTCCGTGGTGATGATATCTTGCTCACGAGGGCTAAAATGCACAAGTAGCCAATTGAAATTGAAACACAATTTTCCTAAAAGTCAGCCGCTTGTGCGATATCCCGTTATGACGTAGGGGTTGTGGTGGGGTAAAGGCTCAATAGCGAAGGCATACAAGGAGACATATAGAGTCAAAATGAATTCCTGCAACCACAAAAAAAAGGGAACCTTTTTCTATTTAATCTATCAATACCAACTCTATCTCTGGCCTTTTATCGGGTTCGGTCACAACTATTACCATTTCGGCCTTCGAATCTAAATCAGAAGCTAACGATTGTACATTGAGAATCCTAATTTCTTGATCCCGTGCCGCGATTCTTTGTTCTAGGGCCTCCTCTAGAGGTGGGTCAATGGTAATTACTGGTTTTATCGCTAAGGTGCGGATTGACTTAACTGCAGGCTTAATCAAATTATTGTGACTAATTGACCTTGCTGGTATAGTCTTTGCGTTAGTTTGATTTATCTTCTTAGCTCGCTTTCCTCTTTTCACCGTAGGTTTGAGGGGTGACTTGGAAAGGATCGTATTTGGTTGGGCACTTGGAAGGTCGGGTGAGGCACTCGAAACGCTGCGTATCCTGCTTAAAGTTGCGCGAGAGAGTTGCTGAATATTTTTTAATATTCACTTTAATATCCAAAAATCTCGCTTACCCTTGTGCGAAAAGGAACACGAATGCTCAAACGCAGCAACAGACTATGCCTTCGCTAGAGCGTTCAGTTCGAGTCGGCGCGGATGATTCACATAATTTTGTAATTTGAGAGCACTCAAAAACAAAATCGCGCGACTTCGGTTTATTTCAGGTGGTACTCTATTCAGGTTATTCAGGAATTTGGAAAAAATGAAAACTTCAGCCCTTCAGCTGAGCGTGCGATTGGGTGAACTAGTAGGTATCAGTTATTGATATAATTGATACTCACGTCGTTTTTCTCATTCCAACTTAAGGATTTTTGGATTACTATCCGCGTGGTTATACAAGAGGGAAGCGACATCACACCGGTATTTTATTTATTCCTTCAAGTAATGTGTCTTTATTTTTATTTATTCATTCATTTTTTTTAATTATCAAGCAAGAAAAAAGTTAATCCCTACACCGATTAGGCCTGCAGTGCTATCAATTTTTACCTCTTTTGGAATTTGATCATTCTTGATTCCGATTGGTTAATTAGGAATCTCCTTGCAATTCAGTGTTAGTATTATTTTTCTCCGGAAAATGTACTTTTCTTACAAGTTTTCTATCATCCTTTAGAACGGGTACCTAATTTTGCTGTCTTCTTTGCGTGATTTTACCCAATTGCACGAATGATTCTGCACGATTGAGAGCGGTTTCAAAAAATTCTCAAAATTCTTTGTCGTTGGATAATTTGTGACAACCGGACTCTGGTTCGGGTGAAGGGGCTGATTGCTTTCTCATCGACTGAGATTTTTTCTATTCTCATAGTATGGTATGCTCGGTATGCTAACCTTTTTTCGAGGGTTTCTCGAACTTTTCTCCCTGCTCGGGACCTAGGTTTGCGAATAGTTTTAATTACACCCTGGGCGTTAGACATTTTTTGACATTTCATTTGACTTTAAGTGACGAGATATGAAAGCACTTCGTGATCATTTAAAGTTATACAAGCTCAATATGATAGCCGGTTTTCAGCTTTAAATCGAAACAGAAATTGTTACAGATTTTTACCCAAAATTAATAAGCCGGAAGCATGTTGCTTCTAATTGAAGGATTCCGTGTAGGATTTATTTGATAGCTCAAACTTTATTGCCAAACGGCAGAGATTCTGATTCAGTTTCAGATTTTCAAGGCTTGTTTCTCAAAAGAGTTACTTCGGCCAAGCAGCTGAAGCGAACTCTTCAGCGAAAATTATTATCGGCCAAACGACTGATGATACGTTTCATCAAAAACTATTAACTTCGACCAATCGGCTCAGGAGAATATAATTCTTGAGAAATCATTACCCGTAATAAGGTTTGCACTCAATTTAAACCATACACAAAATTCCTAGTATCTGATTCGGAAAACATTACTTCGGCCAATCGGCTGAAGGGAATGTTAAGCGAATCTTAACTTCTGAAAAATAGCTGACAATAATATTTTTTAATTCTAAATAATTATTTCGGCCAAACGGCTGAGACAAGTACAGAGTATTACAAACATGAACTATTATTCAATTTGGTAGTAACCAAACTCCTCTGCCAGACGACAGAAACAATCTGTCCACTCTCAGATCCTTGAAGGGAATGTTAAGCGAATCTTAACTTCTGAAAAATAGCTGACAATAATATTTTTTAATTCTAAATAATTATTTTCGGCCAAACGGCTGAAAGGAAATTTTTTTTCAAACCAAGATTACACGTAATAGTGATATGTTAATTGAACTCATCAGATTTTTCCAAAATTTGATTTATGACATTAGTTTCGGCCAAACGGCTAAAAAGAATGTTCTTGTCCTTAAATAATTATTTCGGCCAAAAGGTTGGAATAATTACGAACAGGATAAATTTGTAGTACCAAGAATTATAAACATGTTAGCGAGTAACAGATAGTTACTGGTAGCGAAGCCAGTGGCAAAAGTGCAATAAATTCTATCACCACCGCTGCCACCATCAGTTTTTTACAACCCGATAATTTATTTTGGTATTTATTGATATCTGTTTTAATTTCCTAAATTTTCATTTTTACTAGATGTATCCAATGGGTTGCGGAGGCTTCACAAACTGAACGAAGTCTGATGTCAGGCTTCGTTAATCATTTTTGTGGGACGTTATTTAACTGTTCTCATCCGAGAATATTTTTCCTGGCCATTAGTGAAGGGATGTCATTTTCCAAATAAACAATGAACCATGTATTAAGAAATGTCACTTGAATTAATTCAGTCAACCCCCAAGGTACGAAATGAAACACGGATCGTAATTTTCGCCAATTTTACAACATCACCTTATCTCACGTCAATTTAATATAAATATGCATGTTGTAAGGCATCATAATTGATAATTCAACTTGGAACGATACAAAGTACTCACCGAGTTCCGTCGCTAATTTCAAACTTATTTGCCATTAGAAGAAGGGCAGTTAATGGTCTTGGAAGCCCTTAGCTTTCCCTTTTTCTGAAGGGTCGATGTTTATTGGATTAATTTTCCGTTGTCATTGAGTTAACTCTAGTCCATTTTAACACAGTCGCGTCACACACACGTTCTAACACGTAGTTGCTCGACACGTCCCCTCACACGCGCGTTTATATTTGTCTTAACGGAGAGAATAACAATTGTTTTTCTAACCAAGATGACATGGAGTGCGTTCACATTTGCATTTCTTCGTATTGTCCTCCTCCCATCTATTCCAAATATAACTACAATAGGCAATTTTTCAGAAGTTTTGAGATTCGACTTTGAAATTGCTTAAGGCGTTTCTGTTGGTTCCGGATTTAAATTTTTTGGGGATGCTGAACTTCGCAGGGCCTTCTCAAACAACTATTAATTCCGGAGATACATTTTCCGGCGTACAGAAGCCCGACTATTCCGAAGATTTTTCCAGTAATTTTAATTCACGGGTTTACTTGTTGGATGAAGGATTTTACAGGTTTAACGTCCCCACAATGAGGTTTCCAACGCGTCCTAGCTAGGAAACTATTTTCAATAGGTTTACACTTCGACCCGAAATTAATTTTCAACGAAATATTTATATTAAGTGAAAGTTTTATTACGAGAGGAAACCCGTAAGGGTGGACGTGATGAACCAGCGTGTCCAACTCGACGGGCGTCTGTTAAGGAATATTCGCGAAAGAAGGTTTCCTTCAAGAGGCTACTTGTTCGGTTCACGTAGCTCTGCAAACTGCCAAGATGATTTTTTATGGGTGCTTCTTGTAGGCGACCTGTCAGTGGACATAGGTGGGAAATTTTGTTTAGGTAATGAATTTTTGTTAGTCGCCATGCACGGTACGTGTTGCCGTGCATGGTTGCACTTTGAGCGCGTAGCCAAAAATTGTCAGGAGCATGAAATAGAGTGCAGGTAGGCATTCCGCTAAGGTGCTTAAAACCTCTTACAGTTTGACCACATCAAGGCGGAAGAAAGAATGCGGAATATGATGGGCAGTATTAAGGTGGGGAATGAAATAGGGTCTAAACACTTCCCAGTGATAGCTACACTGGAAGGTGGCATCCGTAAGCACGGCAGAGGATGAAAGGAAAGAGGGGAAAGGAACACGGAAATGGGAGTGTAGGGGGTTTATAAATTAAAAGAGTTTAACAAAAAATGGAAAAGGATAATGTTAGGTATGAAAAAGAGGAGGGAGTACACTCGTTAATTGAAAGGTTGATAGGTTCGATTGAGAAGGTAAGGGATGAGATAGGTACAAAAAGAAGAAGAGAAGAGGGAAAGAGAGGCTGGTGGGACGAGGAATGCAAGGAGAGTAAAGAGAGAATGATAGAGTGTGTAAACAAAATGGAGAAAAGGAGAAATGGAGAAGGCGGAGTACAACATGTGAAAAAGAGAACATGAGAGGATGCTGGAAAGGAAAAAGCAAAGGGGAAAAATGAAATACAAAGAACAAGTAGAAAACGCGATCCAAGAAGGTAGGGTTGTTCTCGAATTACACACCTAAAGGTCGTCGATACTGTTAAATACTGTTGAAAATGTAGTGATTTGGGTTGAAGTCCCCTTAAATTTTGGAGCTTCTAAAAAGTTTTCTTCATGATTTTCTAAGTTTTCGGCACTGAAATTAATATTGTCTCATCGCGTCACATGTTTTACTCTGAGAGAATAACTCGTTTTACATGTTTTACTTCGAAATACTCCAGGTAATTGTTCAAAACCCTTGTTTATATTTATAAAAAAAATTTTTGTCTATAGATTTCTACAATTACATACATATATTTTTTTAATTTTAATTTAGGTTTGCTTGAAGAAGACACACAGTAGTGTTGAAACGTACGTAGCATGAAATGATTATTTTATCAAAACAAAATGTCAACTGAGTGGATGTTTTATCAACAAATAGACCGTAAGACTTAAGGAAATTCATTCAAACATAGGAATAGAAGAGAACAAGAGAAGAAGTGAATGAGGCGACAGATAGATTAAAAAGAAACAAGGCTACAGGAGAGAATTGTATGGAGAACGAAGCGATGAAGTATTGAGGAGAAGGGGTTAGGGAAGGGATTTGGATGATCTTCAACATGGTCTGGAAAGGAAAAGGGTGGCCGAAGGATTGGATGACAGGATTGGTGGTACCGCTTGTCAAGAAAGGGGTGTGCAAGAAGGTAGAGGAATACAGAGGGATCATTCTCATGCCAGTGGGTTATAAAATATACGCAGAAATTCTAAGAAAAAGGTTAGAGAGTCAGATAGAAGAGGAACAAACTATCCCACACAATCAGACGGGATTTAGAAGAGGGACAAACGGAGGAAAGTGTGGAGGAGTTCTGTTACTTGGGTTTTTGGTTTGAAGAAGGAGGGGGAAACGAGGTGCAGGTGAGGAAAAGAATCGAATGTGCGAGTAAAGTAATGGGCCAAGTATGGGGTATAGGAAAGCGAAGGTTCAATGACGATTGGAGAATGAGGGTTTGGTTGTTTGATGCGTTGGTTTGGGCGGTGCTGTGTTATAGAGTGGAGGTCTGGGGATGGAGGGAACATAGAAAAGTGGCAAGCATGCATGAAAGATTTCTGAAATGGGTAATGGGAGTTAGTGGGAGTTGCCCAGCAAACATGTTAAGTTAAGAGCTAGGAAGGGAAAAAATGGTAACTCGATAATTTAAGAGAGCCTGGAGTTTTCAAGAGAAGATAAAAAGGGGAGAGGGGAGCAGAATAGCAAAAGTATGCTTGGGCAAAATTCGGAACAAGGAAACGAGAGGCAATTGGGGAAATTCGAAATGGGAGGAAGAAAGGAAAAAAATGAGGTGGTTTTTCATATACGAGGAGTAGTACTGGAGTGGCAGAACATAGAGTCAGAGTTATTAGTAAGACAAGGAGAAGAGAAATGGAGAAAGGTTATGGATTCGAGGTACAATTGATGGTATATGATGGTCAAAGGGTAGACAGAACCAAATTATTTGCAAAAAATGTCATGGGCACATGTACTAAAGAGGTGTACAGGAGAGGAATATGGACAGTTGAGTGTGGATAAAAGTGTAAGATGGATTTTGGATGGTTATGGACAGGGAATGATATGGATGGAGAAAATGAAAGAACTAAGAGAAAGCAAAGTATCAGGGCAGAGCCAAACAGTTCATCTTAATAAGAAAAGTAACTAGCAAAAAATTTAAATTTAAAATCGTTGAAAATGTATTTCATGGTAAGAGGGAACGGAAGCCCTGGAAGCGCGCTCATTCTTAGGAGTTTAAGAATCAATAGTATTAATGTCATTGTTATTGCAAATGAGGTAAAACATTAGAATATAAGCAGTGGTTAGGTTAGACTAAGGATGGAATGTAAACACGTGTACAGGCAACGGAGGCCCTCAAACCCGTAAAAGGGAGAGATTCAATATACACTTTATTATTATTATTATTTCTGCGTTGAGACCTTAGCAGCCCCTGACACTTCGGTAATCCTGTTGCGTCCCCTTGTGAGCCTAAGCATGACCCTAGTAACAAAGGCAGTAACAAAGGATGTGAGTAGATGTCTCATTATCCTTTCCGCACAGACAACAGAGGGGACTTTCTGCAAGCCCTATCTTATGTCTGTGATATCCTAACTTCCCATGCTCACTGGAAATACCTACCACTGGCTCGGGTCCAGTAAAATTTCTTCCTGCTGCTAGCTTGGCTAGCCTATCCAGTATCTCATTGCCCTTGATACCACTGTGTCCAGGGATCCATAGCAGAATGACTCGGTTTCCGGTCGCTAACGTATTTAGCGCTTCAAAGCATTCCCATACTAATAGCGACGTAGTCGTTTTTCCATTCAAGGCCAATATAGCAGCCCTGCTGTCTGTGCAGATACGTATGTTCCTTTTCTCGCCGTAATCCCTTGCCTTATAGGCACACTGAAGTATGGCCATAATCTCAGATTGTAGAACTGTGGCGTAGGACCCCATCTCGATTGTGAAGCCCATTCCATTCCTTCTACGATATAAGCCGGCTCCTGCATTCTCCTCGTTCCTGGAGCCGTCTGTAAACCATTTGTCTCCATCACAGGGCAGGTATGCGTCGTCGTTAAACCATTCCTCCTTCGTGGATAGGCTAACTCGATACTTCTTGTCGAAGAGGTGGCGAGTGACCATTTTGTCCCTGGGCATGTTTGGGGTCGGCCTTTTCGCGATGTCGACTGAGATCTTCACTGCTGTCGAGATCCTTCTGTAATTCACCAAATTTAGCCTCCAGGCCGCCTTCGCAGCCACGGCCTTTATGGTAAGATGGAGGGGCTCCAAGCCTATTAGTGCCCCCAGTGCCATCGTTGGTGTCGATTTCGAAGCTCCAGTGACGCCTCTCAAAATCAGTCCCCTGATCCTTTCCAGCCGAGACTTCACCGTGTACAGCTCGACCCTGCTCCACCAGACTACCACCGCATAGGTTAACTTGGGTCACAAGATCGCCGTATAAATCCACATAAGTGTCTCCGGTGTCAAGC
The DNA here is from genome assembly GCA_932178445.1 of Andricus quercusramuli. Taxonomy (NCBI): domain Eukaryota; kingdom Metazoa; phylum Arthropoda; class Insecta; order Hymenoptera; family Cynipidae; genus Andricus; species Andricus quercusramuli. Next base: position 1,358 of record CAKNXH010055042.1, on the reverse strand, counting down.
CCCAGCTTTTCCCCATGGCTCTCCTACAGAGCCATAGGCTAGCTACTAGCTTTTTGCACTTGTTTTCCAGGTGCTCATTCCATGACAGCTTCTTATCCAGAATTACTCCTAGATATTTAGCTTGTTCTTTGATTTCCAGGTGTTGTCGTGCAAGTTTCAATGTACTCGTAGTTCCCCACTTGTACCTTCTGGTGAAAACAACCGCATCTGCCTTACTCGGATTAACCGATAATCCAGTTTTCTTGCACCATGAGTCTACTATCATCAGTGCTTGCTGCATTACTCCGAAGAGCACATCCAGATGCTGACCGCGCACGATAACCAATATATCGTCCGCATAGCTTATGACGTGAGGGCCCTGACTCGAGAGTAAATGAAGCAATTCATCCACTACCAGGCATCACAGCAAGGGCAACAAAACTCCCTCCTGCGGACATCCCGAATCAATGTATCCACTTAGAGTGACGTCACCCTTAGTCGTGGTTCGATTCCTGTTGGCCAACATGTGGCACCAATGTTCCAATCGCAAGGCCTTTCTCCTTCAGTTGACCTTCAATTAGGTTCACTGCTCCGATTAGGGACGTCTCCGTCGAGTGACCAGCTCTATAGGCGTGTTGCTTCTTGTGGAGCGGTCTGCTTGACAAGACCTTATCGCGGATATATCTATCCACAAGCCTTTCCACTGTTTTTAATAGGAAAGAGTTATTAAGGTGCTGATCGGTAATTATACATACTAATTAATATTTTTCCATCGCTCAAGGGCTATGCATTACAAATTTTTATATTTTTAAAATATTTTTTTCGATAATAATTTGATAATGTAGAAAATATTCGACAAAAAATAATAAAACATATTCGTGTACCAAATAATCATGTCAAAAATGTTCGATAGAGAGTAATAAAAAAAGTATTCCTGAAGGAATAAAAAAAATAAAAAAAATTAGTATAGAAAACGTTGGTTCACAGTTGAATCAAACTTTTAATATTTTATTGAGAAAAACCTGTTCCTAAACAAGAAGATTGTGAACGGAATATATAGTACACACAGTATGCTGATTATATTTCCAATACACACAATATTGTCTATACAGAATATATCCTGCAAATAATTAAGTAGCATTATATTTTTTTTATACAAATTATTTTCTTCGCAGAATATATCCTACAAAGAAATAACTAGTCCTTCTTTTATTGAGAAAACGCTGTAGCTACCTTAAAAGCTTAAAAAATATTTATATAAAGATAAAATATATTTATATATATATATATATATATATATATATATATATATATATGATATATAATCTTTTAAAATATCATCAAATATTTTAAATTATTTAAAATGTTTGGAATTCCCT
>CAKNXH010055041.1:12894-32378 GCA_932178445.1 Andricus quercusramuli | reverse complement strand
CAATAGTACTAAGTGACAATATTAAGTTGGGTTAAGGCCCCATTAACTAAAAATGTTACTGTGTTGTATTCTTAATAAAAAATATAGAATAAAAATAAAATCTGGATTTATATCACAATTATGTTAATTTTTGGCCATGACCTCTATAACTTTTGACCTAATGAAGATATTCATTATTTTCTTTCATATTCGAAAAGCGTTTATCGTCTTCTTTCAAAGTGCGATAGAGAATTCAAGAAAGGTTCAAAATTAACAACATGGCAGCGGTTTTTATCAAACAATTAAAAATCGATTTTCTCAAAAAACGCACATTCAAATATATGCCAATTTTTTTTTTAAGCTCTTGCTTTGGTAATAGTTTAGCTCGCAAGGTGCTTATAAAATGCCTTTCATCTATTAGCAGAAAATTTGAAAAACATTCAGAAGAATAAAAAGTGTGGGGCTTTCAAGAAAATCTTTTTCATTCGTTTCTTCCAATTTTGAAAACATGAAAAAATACATTTTCTGGAAAACCACACTTTTTCTATTTTTCCAACAAATTTTGAAAAGTTTCTAATCATAGAAGAAAGGCATCTTATAAGCATCATGCCAGCAGACTTTCAAGAAATCTTCATTATCAAAGTAAAAGTTTAAAAAATGGCAAAAAATTGAAAGTGGGTTTTTTGAGAAAATCGATCTTTCATTTTTCAAGAAAAAACACTTTTGTTAATTTTAAACCTTTTTTCAATTTTCTGTCGCGCTTCGGCAGAAGACGATGAACACTCAATTAGGTCAACAGTTATAGAGGTTTGAAGAAAAAAATTGAGTTTTTGCTCAAAATTCAAATACGCCCAACTTTTTGGGATTGTTTTTTTTTGTATCGCCTAATATCCTCCGCAGAACAACATATTTCCTCCCGAGAGATTCTGCGATTCCAAATGCAGAACCCTGCCTGATTTAAGATAGATTCGGTCGCCTGAAGAATAAAGTTAAATAGTTTCAGAATCGAATAAGAAAAAATAAATGACATAATAGGGTACAATTTTGAAAATAAATACCATTAAAGAAAATTTAAATGGTGGGATATTTGAAAAAAAATTATTAAAATAAGTTGTAAAAATTTAAATATTGTCAATATTATTTATTGTGGTATTGGAATGAAAACATTATGAATTATTTTTAACAAATTCTGTAAATAAGTAATGGAAGTTAATAGAAATAAAATAATCTTTTGAGGGTTTTGCAAAAAAAAATAAGTAACTAATTATGAAATAATATGTATACAAAGTATTTTTTGGTTGAATTGAATGCACGTAAGTTAGATTTCGAGTCATTATTATGAAAAAATGTAATTATATAGTACAATGTAAAGTAAAGTGATCTATTTACCGCTAATAGCTAGCACTTTTGCTTCCAACTGAATTGTTTTTTTTCTTCCATATCATTTGACTTTAAAAGAGCTACTCAGCCTACTTCTCTACTTTCCTTCGGAATCAATGATAAGTGAATGACATCTTGTTTTTTATCATCTATCCACCAGACCAGCGCAAACTTCTTTTCTCTTGAAGCCATTTCAGATATTATTATTTTAATATTAATCACGAAAACAAAGATATTTTCTTTGACTATAACCAATAAAATTGACATTTCCACAAACTGCGGTGTTCGAGCTGGGAGGAAACAACAAAGTATTTGTTACGCGAGCGCAAGCGTCAAGGCAGCGACGCCATATTTGAGAGTGAAAATTAAAAATTTCAGTTACTGTATGCGAACTGCAAAGAGAGCGAAGTCAATAAATCAAAGTTCATAATACGTGAAAGATGTTAGATTCCAGGTATAATTATATCGGAGAAATGTTCATTTCCTTATTTCTAACCGTGTGTGTACTTGGTTAGTACTTGGATGGGTGACCGTTCGGGGAATACTGCGTGTTGTTGACCCGTCGTGGGTGTGGTGGACTCACACGGTAGTATTTATCCACCTAGAAACACTACCCGAATCGGGTAGTGAGGCAATGAACTTTCGAGTTCGAAATGCTAATAAATTTTTTATTTTTTATCATATAAACCTAATTTAGACTAATTTTCATTCAAGAATACACATTATTTCATAAGTTACTACTGATACACCGCAGTATGATTTTTTGAATGTGTATTGCGGTGAGCAACACTGCTCAGGACTTTTTGACAAAATGGCGGCCAGTCAAAGTTGAGAAATCGATTTTTGTCGAAAAAAAAAACACATTCGTTTTTAAAATAACAAAAAAAGTTTTCAATGAAAAAAAAATCCTTCGATTAAGGACTGCTTTTTGATATCACAAAAAAGGTTGCCAAGTTTGGAAATGATCGCTTAAGCGGTTTCATAGAAATCTTGCTCACCGACTTTGAAAACGTCGTTTCGAGAAAAACGCATTTAAAGTTCTGAAACTGCCTAGACCTAGACGGACCCGCCTACGCTTCCGACTGAATAACTTCTACAATTTCATTCAGATTTCATTAAGACTTTCAGAAAATATTTTTCAAATGATTTACTTTCAGAAAATGTCAAAACCCAAAAATCGAATTTTTCAAAATTTGCAAGTAGGGTTAACCCCTTAAAAACCGCCCAATCAGACAAACGGAACCTGGTGCCGACTGTAGCAAAAGAAAATATATATGAAGATAATATCAAAGATAACACTATACAGTTATAGGTACGTGGTAGTCGCCAGCCTATCTATTTCATAAAATAAGTTACTCTACAGAGTAAAAAATATATAAGAGCAATTCCATGTCAAATCATCTGAAGAATTTTAGCCATTGTTAATAGTTTTGATGAAAATTCTAATATCCTTCCTCTTAGATGTTGCAAGGAAAAAACCCAAAATAATTGTTGAAAAAATCCAAAAACTTAGGAAATATTCAAAATTAAAATGGTTGGTCTTTTCTTCTTTAACTTTCATAACTTTGGTGATTTTAATTATATTAAGGTATATTTTTTCAATTATTCGTAATAGGACGCAGTTTTAGAAATATGTTTTTTTTAACTGCGTCCTATTACGAATAATTAAAAAAAATGACCTTAATATCACTAAAATCACGAAAGTTTTGAAAATTTTAGAAAAGAGGACCAAAATTTTCAATTTTGAATATCCCTCAAGTTTTTGGATTGAGAAAAAAATTATTCTAGCGTTTTTCTATCAACACCTTGAAGAACGTATACAAGAATTTTCATCTGAATTACTAACAATAGCTGAAATCCTTGAGATGATTTGACATGGAATTGCTTATGATTACGATATTTTTTAAGAAATGTGAAGAGATCGACTTTTGAGGTTAGAACTTTCATTCAAGACCCTCCATTCAACTTAACAAATTTTAAAATTACAATTCACAACAAAGATAAATATTATGAAAAAGAAAAGATAAAACATTAGTGTTGAGCCAATTTTCCTCTGGAATAGATGTCTTGATACCATATCAAACTTTGTGTTTGATTTTTGTTAACAAAAATTATTATAAAATGTTATACAGAGATTCAGAAGTGTTTATCGAGAAGCTAAAAAAATATTTTTGAAATTTAGAGATTGAGAAGTGTCTAAGGAGGAGTAAAAATATACAAAAAGTTACAGAGCGTTGAAAAAGAGAACTTAAAAATTCTGTGAAGATTATAGAGCTTCAAAGGAGACGTTAATAAAACTCAAGAACGTAGAGACAAGCGCTGCAATGTAGGGGCTAAGATTTATGTAGAAGCAAAATAGAATGAAAATATCTTCAAGAGCGGCTAAGTAGGAGCTAGTAGAATAAGCAGCTTCAAAGTAGAAGCAATGCTTCCACTTAGAGCATCAAAGTAGGGCCTATATTTCGACTCGGGTGTCTCTCTAAATTCGAAGCAGTGTAAATTCACTAAAACGTCTTTGAAATTTAACTCAAAATCAGCAACGTACTTTTGGCTATTTGCATAATTAAATTTTCAGTGATTCAAATAGCTGGAAGTATTTCACTAATACTGAGTCAAACTCCACGGATTTAAAGTAGGAGACATTTTTTTTTAATTTCAATCTCCTTTTCTTTATTTCAGTTGCCACTTTTTGTTGTCTATCTACGTCTATTGTTTTCTATTTCTTTGTCAGTTCAGCCTTTTCGCCTATCTCTTTCAATCCCCTGTTTTTCTATTTTCATATTTCCCTTGTCTATTAGGCTGATTCTTATTGTATAGAAATTTTCCTTTTGGAAATCTTTCATTTATGATATCGCTTCGAATGTCCAAAAATAGATAGTTCGCCAAATTTGAATCAAATCCATTAATACTTACCCATCACCCCATACACTTGAAGTTTCCTCTAAGATAAACATGGAAGAAAATTTTTGTTTTTTATTTTTAAAATCATTCTGCTGTGTTAGTTTGAGGTGGCACGCAGCGGAACAAAAAAGTTTCTGTGGACAAATCAATTTTTAGCCTACACTATTCATTCGATTTGGACGTTGTTTAATAAATTAAAGCTTCTTAAAGTTCGAGAAGATTTCTGTCTTTTCAGAAGTACTATTTTATTTACGTTTTTAAGATTTATCAAAGAAAGCTCTTACGTTTGTCCTAAAACTATCAAGAAATAATGTCCAGTGGTTAAAAATAATATAAAAAAATTGTTTTACGTTATAAACAAACTAATTAACAAAATTTATTTTTCGCGATGGAAAATGTTTAGCTCATTGAAGTCCAGATTGTTGGTATGAAATGTGAAATTGTTGGTATGAAATTGTAAACAAAAATTGAGTGTATTCGTTAAAATATATTAGCCAAACTCTTTACTTATTTATGAATATTGTTCAAATAATCAACAAACGTTGTCAATTTGAAAAGCATCATGGCGAAGAGTCATCGCAAATACATTATTAGTCAATTTCGTGAACAAAAGTTGAGCCTTTTCATTTGAAAATAGCAAAAATGTAAGGAATTGCCAAATAGCTTCTATTTTCAATGAATAGTTATAAAACTTTTATTTATTTCGCATTTATATCGAAAATGTGGATTTCAATGAGCTAAACATTACCAATCGCGAAAAGAACTTTTGTTCATATAACCTACTTTAATAAATCTGAAAATTAAAAAAAAAATTGTACTTCTGAAAAGCGAAACAAGAATGTAAAGTTTGTTGGTGAATACAAATTTAACCAAATTTATTATAAAAAATCCCAGCACACTCATTTTTCCGAAGTTTCAAAACCTTTTATTTATAAAAAAGCAGTTCTCATATTTTTGAAATTTTTAACATTTTGAACTACAAATGAAGTATCAATGAAAAGCATTCTTTTGAAAACGAGCGTCAAGGGATCGTCAAGCGTGTTGATTTTAGCCAATCGCTCGTCGATGACATCTCGTGACACATAACGACATAACCAATGTAAGCTCCTTTTTAATATAGGATAGCTCCAGCACAGAGGCCGCAGTGTGGACATTGGATGAAAAAATGTTCAAAATAATATTCCGGCATCATTAGGTAACTAGGTAACAAGAGTTTGTTTGTCATCAATTGATGGGACATTGTAGTATGTTTTTTCCGCAGAATGTACCTGAAGGCGTAAATGTTCTTTTCTTTCGCGTTTTTCAGAAAAACAGGTTTAAAACGTTTTAAGTGATATTGAAATCTGTGAGAGCCGATTAAAAAAAAAGTTGATACATTTTTTTTATTCAAGTATAAACATTGCAAGAATTCCAAATTTTGAGTTCCCGATGCATTAACAATGCATAAATTGTTCAGTTTCAGTAACAATAATGTTTAATCCATTAATAAAAATTTGCGAAATACTAATTGAGAGTTTGTAATAAATTATTAATTTTTTATTAACAATTATATTGTTATAAACAGCAGTCTGAGATTTTGTAATTATTTGGAATATTTTGGAAGTGACTTTGGTGTATTCCTCCTTGTTATAAACAAATAATACCGCTGCAAAGTTCTATAGAAGCATTCACTATGGGTGTATTATTTATTTGTTTTCATTTTATGAGCATTTTGCTTCATCATGGATGTCAAATAAATTTGCTTCCTCATATGTGGAGGGTTTGCTCTGAAAAAAGAAAAAAATGGTTACATTCAATATTTTTCAAGCTCATGTTTCTGTCTTATCGAAAATCTTATTTTCAGAAAATCAGAGAGCTTATCAAAATTTCAATCGATGTGTTCTAGCGCATTTTGAGATGAACCGTTTTTTGTATTACGGAACGAATAAAATTTTTTTTAATGTATTAGTTCAATTTTCAAACAGTTAGTTTAATTTTAACCAAAAAAATGAATTTTGAAACAAATAGTTAAAATTTCAAACGAAAAGATGACCCGAGTCGAAATATAGACCCTACTTTGACGCTCTTCACGCTGTCATTTGTAGGGGCTAAGGTTTTAAAGTAGAAGCTATTCCAATGCGATTTTTGCCCCTACTTTGGCGCTCTAATGGGCACAAATTTCCAAATCTTCCACTTGGAGCATCAAAATAGGGGCTCAGTTTTTGCTTCTACTTTAATGCTCCACATTCTACCTTCCCGGACAAAATAAAAATTATTTACGAAAGATTAACAAGAGTAGAGTATGACGAAAACATAGCGACATTTGCGCAATATTTTAAGTTATTTTGCATAACCATTCAACAACAATTTCTTATTGAGCATTGAAAACAACGTGTATCTAATATTGAATAAATGAATATACAACATAATTTTGGTTTTTTCATTCGTCAACAGATCCTAAGTTTTATGGAACTTAAAATGAAAACTACTATTTGTTGTTGAATGAAGATACAAAATGTTATGAAATATGTACACAATGTCACAGTGTCCTCGACTCACTCAACTTTTGTTAATATTTCGTCAATTAATATGTTTTCCGTGCACTTTTATATTCCTTTCACTGATGAGTTATAAATCCTTTTTTCCTTATAATTTTTGTATTAGAATCTTTTGAAATAAAACGAAGTAATTATTGATATCACAAAATGAACAATTATAAAACTGTAACACTGTGTTTCAAAAACGAACGAAGTTCTATAATGAAGTAAAACATATTAGGATATAAATATCGAAGTACACATATTATAGAGCAGCATAAGTTTTATTATCCTGCTCTGCCGTACAAACTAAAAAGATACATAAGTGACATTGTCGCTTAGGTCGACTTTTCCATTGCCAAGTCTAAGAGAATAACCCTAAACCGCAATGTCACTTATGTATCTGTTTACCATGTACGGCAGTGCTCGTTTTTCTTGTTTTGCGATTCCACTTGTACTAATGTTGGTTTTTCGCCTTCGGAACCCATATAAATATGAACTTAATAATTATTTTTATTGTTCAATCACATATACGTAGAAGACGTTTATGCATTTTAATATTCTTTCAAAATAATAAATTTGTTATAATCTTAAGAAGATAATTATTATTACTACAATAGTGCTACGTGACAATATTAAGTTGGGTTAAGGCCCCATTAACTAGAAATGTTACTGTGTTATATTCTTAATAAAAAATATAGCGTTTATCGTCTTCTTGCAAAATGCGATAGAGAATTGAAAAAAGGTTCCAAATTAACAAAATGGCAGTGGTTTTTATCAAACAATTAAAAATCGATTTTCTTAAAAAACTCACATTTAATTATATGCCAATTTTTTTTTAAGCTCGTGCTTTGGTAATAGTTTAGCTCGCAAGGTGCTTATAAAATGCCTTCCATCTATTAGCAGAAAATTTGAAAAACATTCAGAAGAATAAAAAGGGTGGGGCTTTCAAGAAAATCTTTTTCATTCGTTTCTTCGAATTTTGAAAACATGAAAAAATACATTTTCTGGAAAACCACACTTTTTCTATTTTTCCAAAAAATTTTGAGAAGTTTCTAATCATAGAAGAAAGGCATCTTATCAGCATCATGCCAGCAGACTTACAAGATATCTTCATTATCAAAGTAAAAGTTTAAAAAATGGCAAAAAATTTAAAGTGGGTTTTTTGAGAAAATCGATCTTTCATTTTCCAAGAAAAAACCCTTTTGTTAATTTTAAACCTTTTTTCAATGTTCTGTCGCGCTTCGGCAGAAGACGATGAACACTCAATTAGGTCAAAAGTTATAGAGGTTTGAAGAAAAAAATTGAGTTTTTGCACAAAATTCAAGCACAAAATTCAAATACGCCTAACTTTTTGGGATTGTTTTTTTGCAAATCGGAAAAATACGTATCGCCTAATAACCTCCGAAAAACAACATATTTCCTTCCGAGAGATTCTGCGATTCCAAATGCAGAACCCTGCCTGATTTAAAATGGATTCGGTCGTCTGAAGAATGAAGTTAAATAGTTTCAGAATCGAATATGGAAAAATAAATGACATAATAGGGTACAGTTTTGAAAATAAATACCATTAAAGAAAATTTAAATGGCGGGATATTTTAAAACAAATTAATAAAATAAGTTGTAAATATTTAAATATTGTCAATATTATTTATTGTGGTATTGGAATGAAAACACTATGAATTATTTTTAACAAATTCTGTAAATAAGTAATGGAAGTTAATAGAAATGAAATAATCTTTTGAGGGTTTTGCAAAAAAAATAAGTAACTAATTATGAAATAATATGTATACAAATTATTTTTTGGTTGAATTGAATGCAAGTCAGTTAGATTTTGATTCATTATTATGGAAAAATGTAATTATATAGTACAATGTAAAGTAAAGTGATCTATTTACCGCTAATAGCTAGCACTTTAGCTTCCAACTGAATTGTTTTTTTCTTTCATATCATTTGACTTTAAAAGAGATACTCAGCCTACTTCTCTACTTTCCTTCGGAATCATTGATAAGTGTATGACATCTTGTTTTTTATCATCTATCCACCAAACCAGCGCAAACTTCTTTTCTCTTGAAGGCATTTCAGATATTATTATTTTAATATTTATCACGAAAACAAAGATATTTTCTTTGACTATAACCAATAAAATTGACATTTCTACAAACTGCGGTGTTCGAGCTGGGAGGAAACAACAAAGTATTTGTTACGCGAGCGCAGGCGTCAAGGCAGCGACGCCATATTTGAGCGTGAAAATTTAAAATTTCAGTTACTGTATGCGAACTACAAAGACAGCGAAGTCAATAAATCAAAGTTAATAATACGTCAAAGCTGTTAGATTCCAGGTCTAATTATATCAGAGAAATGTTCATTTCCTTATTTCTAACCGTGTTTGTACTTTCGGGACCATTGTCGTTAAAAACCGCCCAATCAGACAAACGGCTCCTGGTGCCGACTGTAGCAAAAGAAAATATATATGAAGATAATATCAAAGATAACATTATACAGTTATAGGTACGTGGTAGTCGCTATCCTATCTATTTCATAAAAGAAGTTACTCTACAGAGTAAAAAATATATAAGAGCAATTCCATGTTAAATCATCTGAAGAATTTCAGCCATTGTTAATAGTTTTGATGAAAATTCTAGTATCCTTCCTCTTAGATGTTGCAAGGAAAAAACCCGAAATAATTGTTGAAAAAATCCAAAAACTTAGGAAATAGTCCAAATTAAATTTTTTTGTCTTTTCTTCTTTAACTTTCATAACTTTGGTGATTTTAATTATATTAAGGTATATTTTTTGAATTATTCGTAATAGGACGCAGTTTTAGAAATATATATGTATTTTTTTAACTGCGTCCTATTACGAATAATTAAAAAAAAGGACCTCGACATCACTAAAATTTTTGGATTAGGAAAAAAATTATTCTAGCATTTTTCTTTCAACACCTTGAAGAACGTATACTAGAATTTTCATCTGAATTACTAACAATAGCTGAAATCCTTGAGATGATTTGACATGGAATTGCTTATGATTACAATATTTTTTAAGAAATGTGAAGAGATCGACTTTTGAGGTTAGAACTTTCATTCAAGACCCTCCATTCAACTTAACAAATTTTAAAATTACAATTCACAACAAAGATAAATATTATGAGAAAGAAAAGATAAAACATTAGTGTGGAGCCAATTTTCCTATGGAATAGATGTCTTGATATCATATCAAACTTTGTATTTGATTTTTGTTAACAAAAATTATTATAAAATGTTATACAGAGATTAAGAAGTGTTTATCGAGGAGTTAAAAAAATTATTTTTGAAATTTAGAGATTGAGAAGTGTCTAAGGAGGAGTTAAAAATATACAGAAAGTTACAGAGCGTTAAAAGAGAACTTAAAAATTCTGTGAAGATTATAGAGCTTCAAAGGAGACGTTAATAAAACTCAAGAACGTAGAGACAAGCGCTGCAATGTAGGGGCTAAGATTTATGTAGAAGCAAAATAGAATGAAAATATCTTCAAGAGCAGCTAAGTAGGAGCTAGTAGAATAAGCAGCTTCAAAGTAGAAGCAATACTTCCACTTAGAGCATCAAAGTAGGGCCTATATTTCGACTCGGGGAATTTTCAACAGAATACATATATCGACGCCTCCATTCAATAGAAGTCTATATGCTGACAGCGCCGTCTATGAGACTATATGCGAAATGGGCCGTGTATGAGACTATATGAAATTTGTACCGAGTATGAGACTATCTGAATTTCTAACGATTTTGAGTTATTATTATATTCTAATAAAGTAAACAATCCTGCATCATTTGTTAAAATATTTTACAATTCTGTAAAGTATTAAAGGAATAAAAAGGAATATATAAATTAGTCTTTTTATTTAATTTTGCGTGCATTATGGATCTATGTGCATGTCAGAGGTTCCAAAGCAAAGGCGACAAAATAGGAGAAATTAAAAATATGCGAAAGAATGTAAATATCCTACCTTCAAAACACAACACAGTAAATTACATTTATATGATCTTATTCAAAAGTCACAGTCGAAATACAATTATCGACGGAATTATACTTGCTTGTTATTAAGTAAGAGGTATCTTTTTTTAATGCAGTGGTGGCAACCCTGTAAGTTGTATCCACACCAAGGATACTATGTGACATTTGGAGGTCATATATAATAACATAACCTCGAATATAAGATTTTTGCTTTTTCTTCATTTCCTACGGCTTTCAAGAGAAACCCATTCTGAGAAAAGTCATCTACTTATTATTAACTTTTTATTTATTTCAAACTCGGTCATTGACAGAATTCGGGGGGCAATATTGAGATTAGAAGTTGAGTAAACATAAACAACAATTTTCATTATTTTAGAGTGCACCTATGACTTTTTTTAAACATTTCAAACTTCAAACAGCTCTCCTGAAAAGTTGCTAGAATGCAGATAGTCTCATACTCGGTACAAATTTCATATAGTCTCATACACGGCCCATTTCGCATATAGTCTTATAGACGGCGCTGTCAGCATATAGACTTGTATTGAATGGAGGCGTCGATATGTAACCGTCCTCGAAGAAAGGGACCTAATGCGTCAAAGCTGAATTTTACACAAGCGTCTAGACCCCGACTGCTACTTTTGCGCTCGGCTTTCGCCTTGTGCGCGCGCACCGCCTACCTACGCGCGGGAAATTTAGAAGTCGATGTTTCAAATTCCTTTATGTTTCTAAGTATGGAGCCTGAAAGTTTTTGGCTGTAAGGGTTCTTAAAAGAAGCTAATTTGCCATTCTATGTTACAATGAAATTTATTATAAAAGAAATAAAATAAATATTAAATTTCAACTACCATTTATGCAAATTAATTCATGCCAATTTGTATTAAATTTAATACAAATGTATTGAAGTCATTTGCCTACACGGGAGTTGAAATTTAATATACATTACGATATGAATAGCTGTACAGTGTACACTTTATATTAAATATAATATACAGGTCGGTATAGCAGCGTGCTTGGAAACTCAAAATGCATTTATTTCTTTAAATTTGATCAAAAATTCGCAATTGAAGTAATAATCTAGAATTCGTCGATTGAATTGTTTTTTATGAATAAAGTGAAGCGTACATATGAAACTCTTTGCGAAATTTGCCCTGAATGGTAGAAATATTATAACTTTTCGACTTAAAATCCAATTTTATTTTTGATTCATTGTAAGAAGGTGTATCATGTTTTATTATTAAGAATCAAAAATTATTGCTAATATTATTTTGATTTTGTGTAAAATAGAATTATCTGATCAATTATCACGAACGTATATGAAATTTAATAAACACATACATAAATAGCGATTTCACATGCTTGAGATATTAATTTTAATATATACATTGGTATTTCAAATTTAATACTATTTTTAACAATGTATCTAATTTGATGTATCTTTTTGTAATAAATTTACAGCAATAGAATTTTGCTCATTTTGACTTGGTTTTTCAAAACGTCTGCTTTTCTTCGATGTAGTCTTTCTCGGAAATCCTCGAGTGAGAGAATTATTTCTAGCAGAATTCCTCGAGGAATTCGAAAATCCTCGTGGATTTCCTCGTGTTTTCCTCGTCCGAAAATAACACAAGGATTTTCTCGAGGATTTTTTCAATAGGGTTTTGAAAAGATTTCAGATTCAAAAAGGGTACAGTAAACCAGATTTAAAAGATTTCGAAACATTTTAAATGATTTCTGAAGGTTTCAACAAATTTGAGAAGGTTTCAATTATTACAAGCAAACACAAAAAGTTTCACAAACAAATGTTACTTTTAAAAATATTTCAAAAATTTCATAATGATTTCAAAAAATGTCATAAAGATTCCAAAGATTTTACACAAAATTTTAAACTTTATAAAAGATTTTTAAGGTTTTCACAAAGATTTTAAATGTTTAAACAGATTTCAACGAACTTACAAAGATTTTAAAAGCTTTCTTTGGAAACTGTTGACCAATAAAAAATGAAATTGCTAATTTGGTTGCATTTATAAAAACGGTTATTTCATTATTCATGTTATGTAAAAAAGTAGACCTGGAAAAGCTGGAAAAGACATTATCGAAAATCGAAAACTATCAATACATTGTAGGTTATGTTTCTTAACAGCGACGTGATATCACTTTTTAAACATAAAATTGAAGTTTTTTTTGCAGTTTTTACAGTTATAAGGGTACGATTTAACCTGCACTATCTCCTTCATTTTTTCTACGTGAAACTTTTGAGCATGACGTCTTAAATCACTGTTCCGCGTGAAAGTACGCTTGCATTCTAAGCACATAAAACTATCCATTTTTGTGTATGTATAAATATTATTCCAATGACATAAAAATAAAAACGATAAAACAATTCCACTTGCACAACAACTCCACTTGCACGAAATTCAAAACGTTTGCGATACGAAAATTTGACACGAAACTTGCCGAGCGCCACCGATTCGAAAGTTGGACACGAAACTTGCCGATCACTCCCGAGCGCAAAAGTAGAAGTCGGGGTCTAGACGCTTGTGAATTTTACAGGACGGGCCATGATCCAATGGGACGGGCAATCTTAGCAGAGCCTGCAAGCCAGAATTTGAGTAGTGGGGATGCGTCTACGAAAAGCACCCCCTCCACCTACCAATGCACCTTTAGGCACGAGCCAGTGGAGCTCACGGACATGTCGCGTACAGCTGTAGTGGTAAGTGGTGGGGCTGGCTTTCCGAGGCCTCTCGTTCGATCTCCGCGTACGATTATAATACCTATGTTTGTAGCTTAATAACAAGAAAAATAATTTACTTAACAAATTTCTGATTAATGGAAATGAAAGAGTAACTCAGAAACTATCGATTGGCGTAAGAAAATGAAAATCGAATTTCTCCGCATTAGGTCCCTTTCTTCGCGGGCGGTCACATATGTATACACAGAAAAAACTGAGGTTAAATTTTGTTGCATGTGAAATTTTCAGCTGTTAAAGATTACGTGCTATTTGGCGAAAGTTTATCTTACGATGGAATAAAAGCTGTCGTCTGCTACGTCCTTCGCAGCAATGGAAAAACGGCAAAGTATACGTGAAAAGCTATAAATCAGGACACTAGATTTAGAACAACTTTTTACTTACCTAATTGTTATTTTAAAAATAATTAGACTTTATATATACTTCCTGCCACAGTCGGTATTGTAGGTTAGGAACAAAACCAAAAAGTAGGAATCGAATTATATTTGAAGTTGGAACATTCAGTGGCGGTTCTAGGTATTTGAATTCAAAGTAACAATATTTGAAAAAAAATTTGAAGGCCTGAAAAATCCCGGAAAATAAAATTCCCGAATAATAAAATTTTCGAATATTTAATAAAATTTCTGATTTAAAAAATTCCCGAATAATGAAATTCCCGAATTGGAATATTCCCGAACAGTTTATGATATCACCGAAATGGATAATTCCCAATGGTTTAAAATATTACCGAATTTAAAACTTCCCGACAGAAAATTGCCAAATTATAAAATATCCGAACTAGAAAATTTCCGGATTTAAACAAATATAATAATGAAATATTTTTATCAAGAAAAAAATTATTTTTAATGTTTAAAGTTCCTAAAATTATTGGTTGACTTTGAAATAACGATAATTGAAAAAAATATATTTCTAGATGAAAATTTTCTTCAAATATTGTTATTTTGAATTCATACAATAATTTTAGAAACTTTAAAGAAGAAAAATATTTTTTCTTAGAAAAATATTTGATTATTGTATTTTTAAGAAATAAATAATATTGATTGAAAAACAATTTTTTTATTGTTTCGGGAGTTTTATAATACAAGAATTTTCCAGTTCGTATATTTTATAATTTGGCAATTTTCTAGCGGGAATTTTAAATTTCCGTAATATTATAAACTGTCGGAAATTTTCCATTTCGGTAAGATCATAAGCTGTTTGGGAATTTTTTATTCGGGAATTTCATTATTTGGGAATTATATTATTCGGAAATTTTATTTTTTAGGATTTTTCAATCGTCTAAAAATTTTCATTCAAAACTATATTTTTTCAATAATTTTTATTTTTAATTCAAACAATAATTTTAGAAACTTTGATCAGAAAGAAATATTTTTCTTCATACAAATATTTGATGATTGTATTTTTAATAAATAATATTTATTGAAAACCATTCTTCCATTGTTTCGGGAGTTTTGTAATTCAGGAATTTTCCAGTTCGAATATCTTATAATTCGGCAATTTTCCATCGGGAATTTTCAAATTCGGTAATATTATAAACTGCCGGGAATTTCCTATTTTGGTAATATCATAAGCTGTTCGGAAATTCTTTATTCGGGAATTTTCCAGTTAGGGAAGTTTATTACATATTCAAAAATTGTATTATTCGGGAAATTCCAAAATCGGGAATTTGAAAGAGTCATGCATTTTTTTTTTCTAGAATTTTTCAGTCGTCCAAAAATTTGCATCCAAAAATATATTTTTTCAATAATTGTTGTTTAAGATTCACGCAGTAATTTCAGAAACTTTAAACATTACAATTTTTTTGATAAATATATTTGATCATTGTATTTTTAATAAATAAATAAGTCATGAAAAAATTTGTTCATTCGTCTAAATTCGGGAATTTTATAATTGGGAAATTTTCTAGTTGTTTTGATATTCTAGAATTCGGCAATTTCATGTCGGGAATTTTGTTATTCGGGAATTTTCCAATTCGTTAATGTCATAAACCGTCTGGAATTTCATCATTCGGGAGTTTTTCATTTCGGTAATATTATAAACTGTCCGGGAATTTTATTATTATGGAATTTTCCTATTCGGGAATTTCATTATTCGGAGATTTTCTAATTCAGGAATTTTACAGTCTCGAGAATTTTTCAGTCTTCCCGATTTTTCAAGATAAGTGTATTTGGATATTATTTTTCATTTCGAGAAAGCTATTTAATTAAATAATAAAATCATTACACATTTTTTATGGATTTTATAATTTAATTGAATAGTTTTCAGAAAATAAAGAATAATATCCAAATACACTCATGGTGAAAAACCATTTTTTTCTGAGTTTTGAAAAAACTCAAGTTTTGTCCCAATGCAATTGGTATTACTGTTCATCCCTCAGCTTGCAGACATCTTTGATTCCACCTACCTAACCTGAAATACCTGATAGAATATATTCTAATTTCCATCAATATTATCTTAATATAAAATGTTATCTACAGTACAAAATTAAGATGTTCAATTTACATTCAATATTCTTGATAAATATTTATTTAATAACTTTTTAAAATAAAATTTTACGACTCAGGGTGCCCTCATACGTAACAAAAATTCTGAGTTCAAAAAATTATTCAAAAAATGAAATGTTAAATAATAATAATTTGAAGCATGAAATAAGGTCGATAGGAGTTGTAGTTGTTCAGAAATCATCTTTTAGCTTTAAAATTTTACTTCTAAAAAGGCTTTTATATTGAACTGCAATACTGACGGATCTCGAAACTTTCAAAACGGAAATTCACATCTCATAACTTGTGAATTATGCTTAAGATCATAGTAAATATGGCGACTTTTTCGAATGTTGTCAAGTGCTTTATTGACAGTCATCAAAAATATATAACCATTCTTCCCCGATAAGTGCAATTATTTTTAAAATAGAATGGTAATAAGTGCAATGTTTTTAAAAATCTCGTGTCCTGATTTCCAGACCAATTCCATCCATCTTCACACTGTTCTTTGCACTGCTGTGAACTACATAGCAGAAGACGCTTTTTTACTGACAAATAACTGACAAATTATTCCGAGATGGTTTAAAAACACGGAATTATCTTAATTTCATGTAAATTTTATTCGACAAGGTTAATTTTTGTTGCAGCGAAACTTTCCCCTACTAAAAAAAAAGTCAGGAACCGTCACGAAAGGTAAAAAAAAAATTCAAAAGTTAGAAATTCAGAATCTACGGGTTTCGAGGATTTCACATCCCTAAACATTTTTCTACAAAAATTAAAATTAGATCAAATATAATGTATCGTGTAAAGAGAAAGAGATACGTCAAACGGACAAAATTTTCAGATTCACTTTTAGAGTCATTCAATATATAAATATTATTAATTAATTATAAGTGAAAAGAGAATATGCGTAAATAAATATAAATAAATAATATAAATAACCTGGGAAATGTAAAAGGGATTAGGTTTTATGTCATTCCATTCTTGGACCCTAATAAAAGGATTATCCTTCGAACCCAAGCTCTGACGATTTCTGAACATTTCTCACGAATTCTGACTTTTCCTGACGATTTCTGTCGAGAAACGTAACAAAAGTGGTCAGAAATGGTCAGAAGTCCTGACTTTTTTTCTGACGATTCCTGACTTTTTTTAGTAGGGTCGTCGAAAATTGATGTAAAGTTTATCTTCTGTTTTTTCTGTGTATACATGTATGAACTATTTTGATGAAAATTCATTTTTTTTGGTTAAAATTAAACTAAATATTCAAAAATTGAACTAATACATTAAAACTACATTTTTTATGCGATCAGTAATTAAAAAACGGAGTTATGAAAAATGCGCCCGATGAATGATTTTAATTTTCGCTTCACAATAACTGTGAGATGTCAAACAACAACCTTAAACAAGAAAATCTCATATTTACAGACCTTTGACTAAAATTTGTTTCAGCCGCAACGTGATACACTCGCTTGAAACAGCCTTCTTTCCGCACTTGTTACACTACCATATACCATTGTAATGAATGTGTATGGTAATCGTGATTACATCATTAAATTTTTGAGGATATGTTTGGACAACATCTCCTGCTACGTCATCTATTAAAATTCCCCAGGAAGAAATAAGGGTGATTTATGGTAGCTCACATGCGCCACTCACTACCCGTAACTAGATAAGAATCGGGCATTTTCTTCCCGCTTTACATGCACGGAATATAACGATTTCCATGAATCTGTTACAAAAAGAGTTAATTATTACAATCATGATCCACCATATTGGATTCGCCATTTTGAAATTTGACATTTTTACTTCGGATTTGAAATCAGCGACCACAGAAACCTTTGAATACTCCGAATGACGAAATTTGCATTGATAGAAATAATGCATCCTTCAATGATTAAAATAGCAGATACAGTCGCATTTTTTCAGAGTTCTGAAGTTCTACATTAACTTACAGGCCGGATTTGGAATCAGCATGCGAAAATCTATTCAAAAACATATGTATAAAAGAAAATATGATGTCTATACGCCCGTGGTATTCGATAAATGAAATTTTGTACAAAAATGGCTAACTTCAACCTAGATTCTCCAGGCCAAAATTTATTTTTTACATTTTCTATATATTTTTCCTATGTTTGCTAAGGATTTATCTTCAATAAAAAAAATCCCTCCAAGTCATTCCTATCATAAGTTCCACGATTTTGAGACAAAATTAAACAAAGCCGCCCATAGGGCAACCTAAATCGCTTGCATCGTAGGATAACATAACATCTAAATTTCTTACAACACTAAAGCTTGGAATTATGGCGTCCGAGTGTATGTCCTTCCTAAAACTGATGGCCACGCAGTTGTTTGGTAAGAGCCTGTGGGGTCGAGAGAGGCTTGCTCAGCCGTGTGTGACCACCAGCAGCGTAGCTACAAAGGAAGCAGTGCGCGGGTACTCATGCGCGTTGGCGCGTAATATTATGTATTCCGATTGGAAATGGTTCACACGACCCTGCCTGTTTACGTTTGGACTATCTGGATTATCATCCAAAGTCACTGCGAGCAATGCCCGAAACCGGTCATAATTCCAAGTTCGGTATATATTCAATGGAGTAATTGCAGTCGACGATGCGAGAACAATATTGGTGTATGCGCATTTTAAAACATAGTTCTTTGCATACTGGTGGATGAAGATATGCATACGTACTTTATAGATAATGAACTTTGCAACCGGCAGAGTTTTAGAGAATATGTTACAGGATTCTTACTGTCACTGTTTCACAGCAGCCTTTTGGCTTGTAACATTCTCGAACGGTCGTTGCAAAAAATAGGGTGTGATAGACGTGCGCAAGAAGTAATTGTTGACTCGTGTGATTTCAGCATTGGCTTTCAGCTCTTCGCACTCGTAAGCAATCACCTATTTCGAGTCCTTTTATTACAAATAGCTTTTATTACAAAATAATATTTATTACAAATAATTTCAATCATGTATATGTACACTGAGAAAAATGGATTATACGAACTGGATAATAGAATTAAAGTATAATACACCGTATAGAAAAGTATATTAGCGCGTATAATCTATAATATTTTTCTAATATATGAAGATCTTACCAAATATAATCTCTAGATGTTACACTCTTATAATCTTCAGACATTAATTTGTAACATCTCAGATTTTAAAATATCCATGCGTCTGTGTAGTCGCATATGGCACGTCGCATCGTGGCGCGTGTCATATGCATCTGTTTGCATTAAAACGAGTTATAAATTAGTTATAAAATGATTATTCGTGCAAAATCACATGTGAAGTAGATTTTGAAAATGGGTAAGTTTATATTTCTTTTCATTACACATCACTGCCACTTGTAAAAGTACAGAAACTTAGCCTCCTTTACTTTCGTTTCTGTAGTCTTATGACAGCCACTTTCCTGCTTATTGTGTGTTTAGAAAATTAAATTTCGTTTCCAGTTCTAATTCCGAGCTCGTCTATCAAAATTTTGTATAGAT
>CAKNXH010055037.1:28383-40721 GCA_932178445.1 Andricus quercusramuli | reverse complement strand
GCATTTTTCAGGTTGCTGTCTAAAAAAAAGGAGAAAATCAGTTTACCCTTGTGCAAAGTGAAGTTGGGACGCCGTACGATAATGTCGTTTCGGGTGTTCTTATATTAAATTAAAGTGAATAGGAACAGAAATGAAAAAAAAGAACTGACCATTTTGTAGAGGATGATAATAAGTGTTTATTAAAATTTTTTAAAAATCAGTACGAGTTTCTAAGTTAATGTTATATTACTGGGACTTCAAGTTTGCCTTCAATTTGACAATTACCCAAATACTTATATTATAACGTTTAAATAATTCGGAAAAACAACAGCCTACGACGAAACATCGCTGAACAATTGAAATATGTATATCCACATATAATTTTGAAAATTGTATAAATTTTTTATTTTGAAAAATTAATTCCAAGGGAAAATGGACGAATATTTGAAAACATTTTTATTTATTTCCTAAAATTTCGAAAAAAATGTGGACGATTTTAAAGAAAACAGTTCAGTTAGAAAGATTACAAAGTTTTTTGAAAAATTCGATCAAGTTTAAGAGATATTTGAAACTTTTAAAAATATTCAAAATTAATATGAAACGTGAAAACATTTCGAAAAAGTTTTTAAAAAAAACTTACATTTTTGAATATTTGTCAATAAACATTTTGGAGCTTCCTGAAAATTTTAAGTAATAATAAAAAATATTTTTTAAAATTCATGGGATTATTCAAACTATTTTTCATTTTGAAACATTAATTTTGAGAGAATATTTAGAAATTATTTGGAACATTTCAAAAGATTCGCAATATTTATTGTCAAAACAAAATCTGGAAGATTTGAAGGCAAGTTTTTTAATTTTTCAGAATCTCAAGAAGAATGTTGGAAAAATTCGAAAAACTTTCAGATATTTTTCGAAGGTTTGAAAGTTTCGACAATGTTACAAATTTTATTTCAAGTTTGAAAATGTTTCCCAAAATTTCAAATAAAATGTAACTTTTGGAAGAAATCGGAAAAAATTTCAAATTATTCTAAGAAGTTTGAAAGGCTTCCAGAAAATAAAAAAATTTCTTGAGATTCCTGAGCAAATTTCTAATGACTTTTTTTTTTGAAAATTCAATTCTTGAAGAAAACTTGAAAAGGTATAAAAACGTTCCAAAATATTTCTACAAATTCAACTAACGCG
This sequence comes from Andricus quercusramuli, assembly GCA_932178445.1. Lineage (NCBI taxonomy): Eukaryota > Metazoa > Arthropoda > Insecta > Hymenoptera > Cynipidae > Andricus > Andricus quercusramuli. The sequence goes on along the minus strand of CAKNXH010055037.1, from coordinate 39,557 downwards.
CTAAGAGTGCGGCCCTCATACTGTTTTTCACGCTTGACTGAGCACATCCTGCGAAAGCAATCAGTTCTAAGTATATCATCAACCAGGGGTCCTTATATCGGGAGTTAAGTGTATCGTTAAATCTTTTCCAAACTTCAAGAAGTCCTAAATATCTTTCAAATTCAAATATTTCCAAAAATTTCATAAAATCCTATTAAATAAAAAAATTCTTAGATATTTTTTAGATAATGTTTTCACATATCTGAAATGTTCAAAAATCTTTCTGAATTTTTAAATAAACCTAGGAAAATTATATTTATATAACATTGAAGCAGATAAACAAAGAAACTTAAAAAATAAGTAGTTATTAGGCATTTTCATTTTATATTAAAAATTATATTTCAAATTATGATTTGCCTACAATTTTCTTTCTTTCTTGACTTGGTTTGAAATTCAAATATTTTTAGGCTGAGAGTTCAACAATTTTGTGGAAAATTTGTCCATTTGGAATAATGCAAATCTTTTTGATTTAAAATTAAGAACATTCTTTAGTCCATTTTTTTTTTTTAAGATATTTAGGGGTGCCGCAAGCCCCATGAAGTTTAACATGTTTTTCCCATAAGAAAAAAATACGTTTTTGTAAATCTTATTTAGAATCCTCAATATTATCTTAATCGAGTTGAAAGTCAACATTTCTTTTCACAATTAGCCTTATAAAACGAATAAAAAGGGTTTTGCGAGTTTTTCGCCGTAATTATGACTTTTTTTGCGGGTTTTTCAGTGAAAATTGAACATGACTGGTCGAAAAATTCATTACTAATGTTAATAATATTCTCTTAGAAAAATGCTACAAAATTGCAGTTTGAAAAAAATTCACTTCTAGTCAAATTTTCAATTAAGATAAGTTGAATAATTAACTAGAGTCAAGTAAATAAATCGTTTGAACAATATGTTATCATTCTTATTAATATTATATTTGGATAATGCCAGAAAGATGTGTTTTTTCTGAAATTTCTGGCTTTTGTCCAATTTTCAATTGGAGTGAAGTAATAATGAATTCAGGTTAACAAAATAATTGTTTACACAACTTATAGTCATTCCGAGAATTAACGCCGCACCGCGAGTAGGATTGAGAGGAACGGCGCGGGGTGTGTGGCGTCTAACTGCCTCATGACGTTGCGACAGTTCACTCTTAAGCGGGAGGAATACACATAGTGTATAAGCACGACGGTGAGCCTATGTCGATCAGCAATGAGGCTCTAAAGCTGGAAGCCAACTGGAGCCGATGGGACTGATTCACTGGTAGACAAAATTTGATTACCTTCCAAATGAGTCCTATTACTTGAAAAAAATATCCATTGGTGACCGAGATGGAGCGCATATTATTGAAGTAAATCATTGACAAAAATCGGGTTTTCCGAGATACCTTGTCAGGAATGTATTTTATCTATGATATGATTATCAGTGTTGGTAGAGGACTCAATTAACTTGAAAATAAGCCCTTGTTTTTTTGAAAATGTTCAATGGCCACTGAGATAGAGCTCTCCTTTTAAACGAGATGCTCAACGGCATGCAAACGTTTTAAGTACGTTAACAGGAAATACATTTATTTTAACTTGTCACAGCAAACTTTCTTACTTATTGCCCTTAAATATTCACTCTAGACTTGTATTGTAAAAACAATTTTAAAAGTATTCTCCGCCACGCAGTAAAATCCATCGCAAACGATTAATACTGATGCAAGAAAAATGGGAGGATTCGATTACCGATTCAACCCCACCGAATATAATGATACAACTGTATCATTTCAATGAATTTATATTATTACAATTCATAATATGCATTGGTATTGAAACATACGTATTTCCATTGTCTTGTTTTTCTAATTGAAAAAGTGCGCATCCTATAAGAAAACAATTTTATCATCAAACATTATATTGCATGTGTCGTTTTTCCATGAATTTAATTTGTTTATTCTCAATGTTATTCTTCACGATTTGAAAAAAATACGCATCCTTCCGTAAAGTAGATCTGAGAAAATATGTAGCTGTAATTCAGGCGACAAATTTTGTTAAATGATTACATTATTGTAGCTTGTGTCGTTTAGCTGTCAAAAATTCAGATGTCAAACTTGGTAACTCAGCATTATTATGAAAGCTCGATGTTCTTAACATGAGAAGGAACATATGAATATCGCTTCACGTGTTTTAATTCAAAGTCACAATTTTTGACATTGAATTATCAATGACCGACAATAACCCATCAACTATATAGTGAACAGGAATATATATGTCACTAAAGATGATCTGTGACCATTTACACCCTTTTAGGCTATCTCGTGAAATATATTTTTAATAAAATTTGTAATTATTTGATAGCATTTAAGAGAAAGAGTGCCAAAATTCAAAATATATTATTATAAATTTCATTCACGTGCGAGAATCCAATAAGGAGAAAAAAGAAACAACAATGTTGTATCATCACTATCGGACCATTTTTATTTAAAATTTAAAAGAAGAAACCCAACGTTCCGGAAACACTCTGTTTCCCTCATCAGAAGAATAAACGTTATTACAGTCTAAAAGATATAATAAAAATATATTAATAAATTTGAATGGACAATTTTTTAGAGAAGATGTAAGTAACATTGATAAAATTCCAGATAAATTACAAGCAGAATTGAGGAATAAAATCCTTTCTTTATCTTACTCTCTAAATCTGAATTAGTAGAAAACTACTAATTGGTAGTACTTTCTACTATTTCAAATAGCGCCGATTCGTTTACAGGTAATTAGTAAGAATCTACTAATTCAATGTGTAAGAATAACTGACTGAATGAATTAGTAACTATATCCACTAAAGGAATTGGCAATGCTACTACTAAATGAATTGATAAATGTATTGCTGGTTACTATTTCAAAGGGTAGCCTCAAGTAAATTTAAAAACTGTTTTTTCAACGAAGAGAAGTTTATTCAAATATATTATTCTATTATTAAAGTCGAATTAGGTCCAATTAAAAAAACAGATAGTTCAATCCAAATTGAAAACATGTTATTGTAATAATTAAAACTAGAATATTAATAATCTTGAAAGGTTTTACAAGACAAAAACAACTGCGAGGTCGTAACTGTTTTTTCTTTAGCTAGATAAAACTATTAAAATATAATATAATGCTTGGTGGAGAGCTTTGTAAGTTTGCACCATATAATACGTATTTTGAAGAAAATAGAAGAAATCTCAACTGAAAAAGATAAACATTCAACCAAATAGTTGAATTTTCAGTTTAGAAAATTAATTTTCCAGAAAAAAAGCAAATTTTCAGCCAAAGTGTTGAATTTTCAACTGAAAATTATCATTTTTCCACCTGAAATTGAATGATTTCATTTACAATTTTGTATTATGTTAAACTAAAGAGATGGATTTTCAAATAAAATGTTGGAATATTCGACTGGAATAATTACATTTTCAGTATCAATAAGAATTAATTTTCTGTTAAAGTAAAAACGAATTTTCAACAAAATAGCTCACTTTTTAACCGAAGAGATAAATTTTTCATTGAAATAATGAATCTTGCACAAAAAAATTAATTTTAAACAAAAGAGTTCAGCTTTTAACTCATTAATTAAATTTGTATTCCAAAAAAGATGAATTCTAAACGAAAAATGTAGTAGTTGACATCAAAAATATTAATTTTTAATCAGAAACAGTTGAATTCGAAAAAAAAACTTTTCAAAATGAGTTGAATTTTCAACTTGAAAAGATTTTTCAGTCAAGCGATAGAAAAAATTGCAAACAAGCTGTTGAATTATCAATGAAGAAGATGAATATTTGAATTTTGAACTAAAAACGAGAAATTTTCAAACAAAACTATAATAGATACATTTTCATTAAAAAAATTAAATACAATAAATTAAAATTTGCACGCTTTAAATTATGTAGATACTTTTATTTTAACGTATCTGCAGTTTAACAGTAAGGTGGTTCAAAAAAGAATTTTTTGTAGACAAAAGATTGTTAGATTCTGTTTAAAATTTAGGTTAAATACTAATTTGTGTGCCTTAGTAAAACTATGTCTGATGATTATAAGGGATGCTTCAAACGCGTAAGTTTAAAACATGGAAAAATAGTTTAAAATCTTCTTTAAAACAACCTCTTTATCCGTAACAACAAATAACTGAAAATTTTTAACCCAAAAATCCGACTCAGAAGCTGTAAATTGATTTAAAAAAATTTTTGAACATCTACGTCAAACTGTTAGTTGATTACGATATGGTGCGTCGACTTTCATGTAACATAGTCTGCTATCAATATTATGTTTAAAAAAATCATCTTGACTGGAAATTACTAACTATTTACAAAAAGTACATAATTTTCAATTTTCGATAGACACTAGAAACTTTATTAAAACAAATAATTTTACATTCACTTGTTGTTACGAATAACAGAATTGTTTGAAATAAGACTATTATTCAACTTTTACCCTGTTTGAAGCAACATTTTTAAGGCAGCACTTATAGAAAGTTAGAATTTCCCGACCGAGTTCTCCGAGGCTAGAGGCATACTTTGTTAATTTTCTCTTTATTATTAAAAATTCAAAAGCTGTTTTGACTAAGGAGAAACTTATTGTACAAAGCTAACAATCAGTCATATCATTGATTTAAATGGAATATGTAATAATAATTTACATTCGGACATTTGGACAACTCCAGTGCACTCTTGAAGGTTAGCATCTTGACTTACTTGCAAATTTTAGAAAAAAATATATGAATAAGTGAATATTTGCTTTTTATACCTTCCATTTTCGCTACAGTGTCTAAATCGAAGTGGTTTTCAAGTATTTTAGCCGATTCTTGCATTCTTGTATTCCTCGAAGGTCTTGAATTTTTCTGAAAATAAATTTTAGTTAACCTAACGTTCTTCAACGACACTTTCCCAGTTCCCTTTAAACTATTCACCTAATTGCTAAAATTAAACAAAATCTTACTCATTTTAAAGAAGCTAAGATAAAAGATTCACCCTGAAATCAATTGCAGTTCTGACCCGCTCTTTGCTATCAGATTCCACTTATTCACAAACTCCGGAACATTTTGGGAACGAACGATAGCTATAGTTATTCTAACCAATTTCACGAGTTCACATTTTTGCTGCATTGGAGAAATAGATGATGTATTGACAAAACATTAACCTTTTTTAATTAAAACTCAAAAAACAGCAGAATGTATTTTAAAAATTGTTAAATTATGTTTCCTTAGCAATTCATTTCTACTCTTCGAATTAGTAAGTTGTTACTACTAAACAGATTAGTAGAATACCCTCACTAATTCATTTAGTAACATAAATCTTACCATTTCATGTAGTAGAAAGTGATAAAATTACTAATTTAACAGTCAGATACAATGCTACTTATTGAATTAGTGACATTTCTACTAATTCGGATTCAAACAGTATCAATATTTAAAAAAACCTAGCTAATTTCTGACTCAGATAGAATTATTTCTAAAAATATTGCTGAAACAAAAACCTTTCTCAAAAGTCATACCGATCTTTTTATAACACGTGCTGATAAAGGCAACGTCACTCTAATTCTTAATAAACATGATTATTATAACAAAATGGAATGAATGTTGAATGATAAAACAACGTATGAAAAAATAGATGATAACCCCTTAAAATCTTTACAAAATAAAACTTTTAATAAAATTAACGAATGGAGACTTAAAGGTTTTTCAGGTCCTAACATAGAGAAACAAGATCTTATTACAGAAAATACTAATCTGTCTAGTATTTATGGACTTCCTAAAATTCATAAAAACGAATTTTCTTTGAGACCTGTTGTTAGCACTATGAATTTTCCTACATATACTATGGCCAAGGTCTTTAATAATATTTTTAACTCTGCTCTACCTAAACCGAAATCTTTTATAAAAAATGCTATTGATGTGAAACAAAAATTAGATATTAAGAAAGTTATTAACTTACTCTTACATAAATTTGAAATAATGATTTCTTAACTAAAGTAATAAATCTTCGACCAAAAATACATGAGTTTTTGACTAATAAAGATCAATTTTTAACAAAAACAAAAATAAATGGGGAAAAAAGTTAAATTGTTAACCAAAAATATAATACTTCAATTTTCAATATAGAAGTAAATTTTCAACCAAACACATGAATTTTTGACCAAGAATTTTGAATTTCTATCAAAAAAGATAAATTATCGATAAAAAATGGAATAGTTCCATTTTTAGTTAAAACAATAGATTTTCTCAATTTAAAAATCTCATTTTTTACAAAATAGTTTAATTTCAGACTAACATGATGAGTCTTTGATCAGAAAATTAATTTTCAACCAAATAGTGGAATTTTCAATAAAAAAGGTGAATTTTCTAACAAAAAAGACAATTTTTCAACAAAATACACGAATTTTTAACTGAAAAAAAAATCAAATAAAAATAGAATATTGAAATTTTCTACAAAAAAGAACGATCTTTCAACAAAATAATTCAATTTTTAGCCAAAGAAGTGAATTTTCAACTTAAACTAGAATACTCACATTTTTAGTGGAAACATACATTTTCAACGAAATAGAATAAATTTTTAACAAAATATTTAAATTTTTGACCACACAGATAGATTTTTAATCAAGTTAAAGCCAAAGTTTCAACCAAATAATTTAATTTTTCATTTAAAAACTAATCACTTTTATTCAAGAAGATAAATTTTCAACCAAAAAGATTAATTATCTTCTTCTTGGTGAATTAGTCACCAAGTAGATTAAGGGTTTTCCACAGAAAAAGATTTTTCAACCAGAAAGTTGAATTTTTAACTAAAAAAAAAATACGTTTTCAACCGTACGTGGAATAGTTAAATTTTCAGTTAAAAAAATAGATTTAATAGCAAAAAAAATGCTTAACTGAATATTTAAATTTTGAACAAAACAAAAAGATTCTTTAACCAAAATGACGAATCATTAACAACAAAATTTTAAAAAAGTAGTTCCGTTTTAAATTAAGTGGTTTAATTCCAACCAAAAAAGATGAATTTTTAGCAAAAAGTGTAACAGTTGATATTTCATCCAGAACAGGTTATGATTTTTTATCAAAAGCAGTTGAATTCCACCAAAAATGTTGAATTTTCTACAAAATAGTTGAATCCTCAACCAAAAAAGATTAATTTCCAGTCGAAAATTTGTGATTTTCAACCAAAAAGATACTATTTTTACCAAAATAGATGAATTCTCAATCCAAAAGGACAAATCTTTAACAAAACAGTTGAATTTTTGAACAAACGGAATCATTCTTTAGCAAAATTGTCAACTTTTCAATAGCGTACACTATGAGACGTCATACTTACTGTGAAATAATTAATTAATCTTCTTGAATATTCTTCTAGAATTAGTTTTTAAAAATGAAAAATCATTTTGAATTTTGCTAGGAATCTTAAGAAAATGTTCCTATTCTTATGAAAGCTTTCTCAATTCTTGGAATAATTTTAAATACCTTTTGAAATTACTCGAATTTTTTCTAAACTAATAAGTGTTCTATTTTTATTTATACATCAAAATTCAAAAATTTTACATCTTAATAATTTTCTTTAAGATAATACAATTAAAATTGTAATTGTCAACTTTAAATTTAGCTCTTTCAAAATTATTGTAAAAAGTTAATAACTGAACTTAACATGAAAATAGCAAGTTGGAATCGAACTTATTTCAAATTCGTAAATAATTTTTCAAAAAAGAGAAAAGATAGAAAGATTATTTTAAATTGCATTATATCATCAAACGATATGAAATTTCAGATGTTTCAAGTGATTAGATAGATTTTTCTTCTAAAAATTGTTTTAATTCCTGGCTGAATACAAACCACCCTGTAAATCGCCTTGCGAATGTTAAAATAGATATTCAGTGTCAAAACCCTGATGAGAGCGTTCTCAATTTTTTAAAATAATAATGTTTTCATACCCATACAAATTTTTGCAGAATCTTCATCTAGTAAGACATGTCTGTCCTCACACAACTCCTTTGTCAACTCTTTCAGGGTGAGCTTTTCAGGCTCGTCAAACCATTTTGGCATTTTCTATGAAAAACTATACAATGATCTACCTAATAACTGAAAAAAGACATATGACTTTCATAAAAATTTATTTATTTATAAAACATCCTGCATATCCCAATTGTTTTTTTGCATCACTGGAAATAAAATTTTCGTTTTGATTACCCAGGCGGAAATATTATATATGTTTATATATAGTATGAAGTATTGTATACAACATTCATTTGTTTCATACATTTCTTATATAAAACAAATGAATATTATATATAATACTTCACACGATATATAAACTATATATAATATTTTCGCCTGGGTAACCTAGCCTCAGAATTAAATTATATAATAGAATAGTTATAATATTAAAATTTAAAGATTATATTAATATATAATATAGTGTATCATTATGTACTTACTCAATAACACCAGTATAAATTCTTTGATTCATAAATTTATTCACCACAATTCAACAATTTGAGACAGCTTCCCTTCGCTGCTGACACTTTTGACACAATCGGTCGAAATCATTACAGTTCACTAATTCGTTATTGCGCTAGGTTACTATTGAATTAGTAAAGTGCAGTTACTAAATAATAGTGAACCATGTTTAATAATAGATATTACCCAGGCACAAATATTATATATAGTTTATATATAGTGTGAAGTATTATATATAATATTCATTTGTTTTATACATTTTTTATGTAAAACAAATGAATATTATATATAATACTTCACACTATATATAAACTATATATAATATTTCCGCCTGGGTAGTGAAACTTATACTAATTTATTAGTAAAATACTTACTATTTTAAAATTCAACCCTCAAAATATTACTATTTTGTTAGTGAATCATACATTTACTAATTTAATTAGTGAATTTTTCACTAATTCAGATTTAGAGAGAAAATCATCCTCTCAAAAGAGCTTTTGCAGAAATGGTTTTTATAAAAAAAAACTAGATAACTGTTTGAATAAAATCACTGATCTTGATCATCTCAATGAATCTTACAAGTCTATCTTAGGATTATTTTAATGAAATTTATCTTGAACTTCATACAATATTTAATACTATTGAATTACCTTATCTTGCTTGTTTCTATATTTCTTAAACATTGCTGCAATATTCATTTAGAATGTTACCAATATTTCAATTGAATATTCTAGCAATATTTCTGCAACATTGCGTGTTATGGGGGTTGGTTGAAAATTGATTGACTTTGTTCAAAATTGGTATCTTCATATTGAAAATTCATCTCTTTATGTAGAAATTTCATATTTTCTGTTAGAAATTTTGGTGTAAAATCTGATTTGGTTGAAGAGTCAACTATTTTCTTGAAGATTCGTCTTTTTGTTGAATTCAACTATTTTTTATTTAAAATTAGAATATTTTTACATTCTCATCATGATGTGAAGGTATTGTCTTTATTTGAAATCTGCCTGACGCGTATTTCTTCAAATCTCCACGTTTCGAGACCCCCTGAATCCTATAAAACCGGTTTTACGATGCTATCTGTCTGTTGTTGACGTCGTCGTTAACGTCAATGACGTTTGTTTTCCGAAAAAGTTTTGAAAGACTAGTTGGATTGAATTATTTTTTTTGGCACACAATTTCAGGGGCCAAAAAGAACAATCGAGTTCTTAAGCAAGCTGTTTTGGTTGTCAGTCAAAAAAGTACAGCATTTTCAAAATTGTTGAGTCCATTTTTTCAAAATTTCAAAATTCTATGTGTGGTTATTCGTAGTACTCGGAAACTCAAATAATTTATCCCCACGACTTTTTTTGGTAAACAAAAAAATTAGCAGAGTTATAGCATTTTCAAAAATTAAAAAAAAAAAATGAAGATTTTAAGCCAAGCAACACACGGTATGAAAAAAGTAAGAAAAAAAGAAAAACGTTGCTTTTTGAGAGCCTTGTAAGATTATCTTAACAACTCTTTAAATTTTCTTGAAAAATCGAAAATTCACATTTTGATCACATAAAAGAGAATGAAAAATAAAGAATTCGAATTTGCGGTCAAACTCTGCAAGATACGAAAAAAAATGTAACAACAAAACTTGTGCGCCCAAAAAATATCTAAAACTTTGCTATTATTCACTTTTCTATAGGGCACGTAGTTTTTGTTTCATTTGTATAAAACAACATTAAAAATGAAAAAATTGCATTTTTGGACAAACGACACAAGCTATGAAAAAAAAATTATGAATAAAAGTTGCACATGAAAAAAAGAGCTACAAATTTGCCGCCAATAATTTTTAATAGGACGCGTAGTTTTTGTTTTATTCGTAAAAAATATCATCAAAAAATTTTTTATTTTTTTTAATACGACACAATGTACGAAAAAAATTAATCGACAAAAATTGTTCACACAAAGAAGATTTACAAATTTGTTACCAATAATTCGCAGATGGGACTCATTGAATTTCTTTCAATCGTAAAAAAAAGATTAAAAATAAAAAATTAAATTTTTGGAAAAACGACACAAGAGAAGAAAAAAATTAAAAGACAAAAGTTGTTCAACAAAAAAAGTTCTACAAATTTGTTGTCGAATCTTATTATGAAATATAATATAACATTAAATTATATATATAACATTATATATAATAACATTAAAAATAAACAAATGAAATTTATGGAGGAACGACACAAGTCGCAATAAAATTTTTAATAACAAAATTGTTCTGCTAATTGAATATTAATTAATATAATATTCTTATTACTATTTTTTTGCCTTATATTTATTTTTTTGCAGTTGCTTCCTCCTGAGGATTATCTTTTTATTTACAAATTTTATTATTTGTTTGAAAATTCAACAATTTTGTTAAAAATACATTTTTTGTTCAAAATTCAACTGTTTTGTTGAAAATTTATCTTTAAGGGTTGAAAATTCAACTATTCTCGTAGAAAATTTACTTTTTGTTTAAAATTCCTATTTTAGTGTTTGAAATTGAACTCAAATCTTCTTTGCGTGAAAATTCAACTATTTTTTTGAAAATTTGTCTCTTCAATTTGAAAATTCGTTCATTTCAGTAGAAGTTGCATCTTTTTTGGATAAAAAGGCAACTGTTATATTGAAAATTTGTCTTTTTAGTTTGAAAATTCAACTATTTTCGTAGAAAATTTACTTTTTGTGCACAA